>WNWK01011194.1:0-65804 GCA_009830355.1 Cherax destructor
ACCGTGACTGGAACAATACACACAACCCGCACATATAAAAGAGAGGAGCTTACGACGACGTTTCGGCCCGACTTGACCATTTACAAACTCAGATAATATATATATATATATATATATATATATATGACAGACTCAGGGAGCACAAAAATAGTGTTAGGCTTGCGACACTAATAATGCTCTTTTCTGTCATGTCAGAGATCACAGTCATCCCATTGATTGGTCTTCTGCTAAAACTGTCTACCCTACGTCTAACTTTCATAGTCGCCGCCTGGTTGAATCCTCCCTTATACACAACTTCTGTAGGAATCTTAGCCCTGGCTTTGTCTCTGTTGATGCTTTCTCTCATTACATTGTTAAATGCTCTAAACTTCAGAACACCCGTGACTTAACCTGATTCCTTCCCTGTCTTATCTTCCCCTTCTCCTTTTTCTCCTTGGGTTTTCCTCTTCTTTCTGTTCTTTCTTTTGCCTTGTATTTTCCTTCATTTTTTCGCTTTTCTTCCTCTCGTACCCTTGCGGGCCGCTAGCCTCATAGCAGTGCTCCTTCCCATATGACTGTCTACTCTACTACCTTTACTACTACCTTTACTACTACCACTACTACCACTACTCCTACATTTCCCCACTCTCTTGTACCCTCCCTGTCTGCCTGCCTATAAATACCCCTTCCTCTGTCTCTGTGTGTTAGTGTGACTTTGTAAATGGTCCAAGTCGGGCCGAAACGTCGTCGTAAGCTCCTCTCTTTTATATGTGCGGGTTGTGTGTGTAAGAATTTATAATTTTGTACCAAGAGAAACTTTGAAAACCTAAAAACCTTATTACAACAAACGCAATTTAATTTAGCCTAACCCAACTAAATATATTTTAGATACGTTAACATTAATTTAATAATAAAGAAACACAATGAAATATATTTTTTTCGTTATGTTCAGAATGATTTTGGCGAAATTATTGCATACACAAATTTTCACTTGTCTTATATGGCAAGGTGAGCGTTGCTATTTAAGCCAAAATCGCAAGTTTTACCTAATAAGTTCCAATAATAAAAGTAGTAGTTAGACTGTTGGGTTTAGTCCTGACTCTTTCTCTTCTACTTCGGTTCTTCCTCTCACCGGCTATTCTTCTTCTGTCCCCACTTCCCCCTCGCCCCTAGTGGGTCCTTACCTGTGAGTCTGAACTGAACTGAACTAGCCTTAAATAGCAACGCTCATCTTGCCATATAAGACAAGCGAAAATTTATGTATGTAATAATTTCGCAAAAATAATTCTAAACCTAACGAAAAATATATATTTAATTGTGTTTATTATTAAATTAATGTTAACGTATGTAAAATATATTTAGTTGGATTAGGCTAAATTAAATTGCTCTTGTTGTAATAAGGTTAGGTAGGTTTTCAAAGTTTCTCTTGGTACAAAATTATAAATTCTTCCATTAACATAAATGAAAAAATATATCTTTAAATGTATAAGAGAAATTTTTAGAAAGGACTTAATTTTAGATGAGTTCTTGCTAATTGACCAGTTTTACCTAATCGGCACGACATATATATATATATATATATATATATATATATATATATATATATATATATATATATATATATATATATATATATATATATATATATATATCTTATACGTTTAAATATATATTTTTTCATTTATGTTAATGTAAGAATTTATAATTTTGTACCAAGAGAAACTTTGAAAACCTACCTAACCTTATTACAACAAGCGCAATTTAATTTAGCCTAACCCAACTAAATATATTTTAGATACGTTAACATTAGTTTAATAATAAAGAAACACAATGAAATATATTTTTTCGTTATGTTCAGAATGATTTTGGCGAAATTATTGCTATCACAAATTTTCACTTGTCTTATATGGAAGGTGAGCGTTGCTATTTAAGCCAAAATCGCAAGTTTTATATATATATATATATATATATATATATATATATATGCAAGAAAACCACTATGAAAAATAGAAGAATTCCAAGCGCTTTCGTGACTACTCACATTATCAATTTTCACTTGTCTTATATGGCAAGGTGAGCGTTGCTATTTAAGCCAAAATCGCAAGTTTTACCTAATCGGCTACGACATATATATATATATATATATATATATATATATATATATATATATATATATATATATATATATATATATATATAATAGGTAAAACTGGTCAATCAGGAAGAACTCATTTAAAAATAAGTCCTTTCTAAAAAAATTCTCTTATACGTTTAATTTTTTTTCAATGATGTTAATATAAAAATTAATAATTTTGTTCCAAACGAACCTTAGAAAACTTGCCTAACAAGCGCAATTTCATTTAGCCTTATTCAACTAAATATATATTAGATACTTTTACAGTAATTTAATAATAAACGAACAATGAAATATATTTTTTTCGTTAGGTTCAGAAGGGTTTTTTGCAAAATTATTGCATACACCAATTTTTGCTTTCCTTATTCAGCAAGAAGGGCGCTGCTATTTAAGCCAAAGTCACAAGTTTTACATATTCGGCACATAATGACACGATTGTAAAAAACATACAACAGGCGGGTATAGAACCCGAAATCAGAGAGTCATAAAACTCCAGACCGACGCGCTAGCCACTGGGCCAGCTGGCTACAATACGATTCGTCCAACTACGTATACTTATACACCATAGTAAAGTTAGCATAGGAATCACTGTGACCATAAATGCAAGTTTTTTACAGACTAATCTCCCGCCAGCGTGGCCGTGACTAACTCAAGCTCAAGTCCCCTCAAAGCCGTCAGTGGCTATCGTGTCGGTCTGGAATTTTATGACTCTCTGATCGCGGGTTCTATCCCCGCCCGTGGTATGGTTTATATATATGGGATTAAAATATTTTTAGTTGAAGTTTAGGTGACATGCAATCTTAATGATCCTCGTTACTGATCCTGGTTGACTGTAAAATTATACACATAATCTACATTGATTTGGAGTTTCTTGAGAAAGCAAAGGCAAGGAATGCACGAGATGATTAATTAATTTGATGAAGGAAAATGAAGAAGAGACAAACTGAATAAAAGGCAGAAGCAAAACACAAAACTTTTTCCTAAGGTTCGTATTTTGGTGTAGTCGAACATATCTAGCTGAGCAGCCCTGAGGGAAGTCTTAACTATATCCGTCATTAAGGCAGAGCAGTGGGGAGAGGGGTGATGGGGAGGGAAGCATAATGCTGAGTGGTGAGAGAGAGGGAGAGAAGGGATGTCTGTGTGTAGAGAGGGAGAGAGAAGGAAGAGTTTTGGAAACTGGGAAAATAGGTGAGAGTAATCATGAGAAATATTATCTTCCTCTCCCATATATGTATATGTCGTGCCGATTAGGTAAAACTGGTCAATTAGCAAGAACTCATTTAAAATTAAGTCCTTTCTAAAAATTTCTTTTATACGTTTAAAGATATATTTTTTTCATTTATGTTAATGTAAAAAATTATAATTTTGTACCAAGAGAAACTTTGAAAACTTACCTAACCTTATTATAACAAGCGCAATTTAATTTAGTCTAACCCAACTAAATATATTTTAGATACGTTAACATTAATTTAATAATAAACAAACACAATGAAATATATATTTTTCGTTATGTTCAGAATGATTTTGGCAAAATTATTGCATACACAAATTTTCACTTGTCTTATATGGCAAGAAGAGCGTTGCTATTTAAGCCAAAATCGCAAGTTTTACCTAATCGGACCACCTCACACCCCTACCGAGAACCAATCAGCTGCCTCCTTGCCAGTCTCGCCACAACCACCTTCCACCAATGAGAAGCCTTCATCTCAATCAGAGACTTCGTCTACAGAACATGTCCCCGCCACCGCTGTTGCTTCTTCTACCACCAAATCAACTACTCAATCCACCTCCAAACCAACGTACCAGCACATGCAATACGACAATGTCAAATTCTATACCACAAAACAAGTCAGCAAGGTACTGCCATACTCAGACCTTGCTCAACACCTTGGAGATGGGACTAAAGTTCACCCGCCTCAACAACTCAACTACTACCTTACCCAGGATACTCTACAACCTGCGAAATTACGCTAAAACAGACCCCATGGGTGCCTGCCTCGCAACCCAACTTTCAAGAACAAAATTCAATGATCTCTGCTCTGGCTCTGATGAGTAAACTACAATATTCGCCCTAATACAGCTGTTTTCAGTGCCTCTCCTGCCTCCACCTGCCAGCCTCCTACAGTCCACCTACACCCGCCTCATCAGCTGCTACAACTCGCCCCAGCATCACACACACCGATCAACAACACTGCAGTTTCTCTGCACATGTCGCCCAGAGTGGACGTGCCACTCACCTGTATATTCCTTCCTCTACCCTTACCCAACCTTTTCCCGTATTTCTATCCTTACCCACCCTTCTTCCATCCCAGCTTACCGACGCTCAGGTCAATCCAGCTCCAGCTACCTAATCGGCACGACATATATATATATATATATATATATATATATATATATATATATATATATATATATATATATATATATATATATATATATATATATATATATATATATATATATATATATATATATATGTCGTGCCGATTAGTAAAACATCCAATTAGCAGAACTCGTCTAAATTAAGTCCTTTCTAAAATTTTTCTTATACGTTTAAAGATATATTTTTTCATTTATGTTAATGTAAGAATTTATAATTTTGTACCAAGAGAAACTTTGAAAACCTACCTAACCTTATTACAACAAGCGCAATTTATTTTGTATCCAACTAAATATATTTTAGATACGTTAACATTAATTTAATAAAAACAAACACACTGAAATATATTTTTCGTTGGTTCAGAATGATTGTTGCGAATTTATTGCATACACAATTTTCACTTGTCTTATATGGAGGTGAGCGTTGCATTTAAGAAATCAAAGTTACCTAATCGCACGACATAATAATATATATATATATATATATATATATATATATATATATATATATATATATATATATATATATATATATATATATATATATATATATATATATATATATATATATATATATATATATATATATATATATGTCGTGGATTAGTAAAACTTCCGATTTTGGCTTAAATAAAGCTCACCTTGCCATATAAGACAAGTGAAAATTTGTGTATGCAATAATTCCAAAATCATTCTGAACATAACGAAAAAATATTTCATTGTGTTTGTTTATTATGAAATTAATGTTAACGTATCTAAAATATATTTAGTTGGGTTAGCTAAATTAAATTGATCTTATTGTAATAAGGTTAGGAGGTTTTCAAAGTTTCTCTTAGTACAAAATTATAAATTCTTAAATCAACATAAATGAAAAAATATATCTTTAAACGTATAAGAGAAAATTTTAGAAAGGACTTAATTTAGATGAGTTCTTGCTAATTGACCAGTTTTACCTAATAGGCACGACATATATATATATATATATATATATATATATATATATATATATATATATATATATATATATATATATATATATATATATATATATATATATATATATATATATATATATATATATGTCGTGCCGATTAGGTAAACTTGCGATTTGCATAATAGCAACGCTCATTGATATAAGACAAGTGAAAATTTGTGTATGCAATAATTCGCCAAAATCATTCTGAACATAACGAAAAATATATTTCAATGTGTTTGTTTATTATTAAATTAATGTTAACGTATCTAAAATATTTAGTTGGGTTAGGCTAAATTAAATTGCGCTTGTTGTAATAAGTTAGTAGGGTTTTCAAAGTTCTCTTGGTACATAATTATAAATTTTACATTAACATAAATGAAAAAATATATCTTTAAACGTATAAGAGAACATTTTATAAAGGATTTAATTTAGATGAGTTCTTGCAATTGACCAGTTTTACTAATCGGCACGACATATATATATATATATATATATATATATATATATATATATATATATATATATATATATATATATATATATATATATATATATATATATATATATATATATATATATGTCATGCCGATTAGGTAAAACTGGTCAATTAGCAAGAACTCATTTAAAATTAAGTCCTTTCTAAAAATTTTCTTATACGTTTAATGATATATTTTTAATTTATGTTAATTTAATTTTTTTTAATTTTCTACCAAGAGAAACTGAAAACCTACCTAACCTTATTACAACAAGCGCAATTTAATTTAGCCTAACCCAACTAAATATATTTTAGATACTTTAACATTAATTAAATAATAAAGAAACACAATTAAATATATTTTTCGTTATGTTCAGAATGATTTTGGCGAAATATTGATACATAAATTTTCACTTGTCTTATATGGCAAGGTGAGCGTTGCTATTTAAGCCAAAATCGCAAGTTTACCTAATCGGCACGACATATATATATATATATATATATATATATATATATTATATATATATATATATATATATATATATATATACGTATATATATATATATACGTATATATATATATATATATATATATATATATATATATATATATATATATATATATATATATATATATATATATATATATATATATATATATATATATATATATATATATATATTACGTATATATATGCAAAAGATCACAGTAATCAGGTGATATCAATATGCAAGACAACCACTATGAAAAATAGAGAATTCCAAGCGCTTTCTGATACTCACATTATCAAGGAACTATAAAAGGAAACATGACAAGAGGACTTATATAAGGGGCAAGACTACCCTCACAGTCACATCACACTAACAAAGACTCACCTCACAGTAGCGTAACATCTCACTCTGTGAAGAGGAAACAAGAAAGGACCTGAAACTCTTCCCAAGAAATTAGTTAGTCCAATTTATCATTAAATTCTTCCCAAATTTTATTAATTATAAAAGAATCCAATTTATATAAACCAAAAGAAATATTCATATTATTTTCAAAACTGCTTTTAATGAAACATGATTCTATTATATTCCTCTCAACCATGGACTTGCTTGATACAACCTTCTCAGCACGTATATATATATATATATATATATATATATATATATATATATATATATATATATATATATATATATATATATATATATATATATATATATATATATATATATATATATATATATATATTTTTTTTTTTTTTTTTTTCAACAAGTCGGCCGTCTCCCCTGCTTTTAACATTTCTATCATGATTCCGTCAATTCCAGCTGCTTTACCCCCTTTCATTCTACGTAATGCCTCACGCACCTCCCCACACTCACATCCTGCTCTTCTTCACTCCTAAACGATGTTGTACCTCCCTGGCCAGTACATGAAATTACCGCCTCCCTTTTTCATCGACATTTAAAAGTTCCTCAAAATATTCCCGCCATCTACCCAATACCTCCAGCTCCCATCTACTAACTCCCTACTCTGTTTTTAACTGACAAATCCATTCGTTCCCTAGGCTTTCTTACCTTGTTTATCTCACTCCAAAAAATTTCTTGTTTTCAGCAAAATTTCTTGACACAGCCTCTCCCATTCTTTCATCCGCTCTTCTTTTGCACTCTCTCACCACTCTCTTCACCTTTATTTTACTCTCCATATACTCTGCTCTTCTATTAACACTTCTGTTTTGTAAAAACCTCTATAAGCTACCTTTTTCTCTTTTATCACACCCTTCACTTCTTCATTCCACCACTCACTCCTCTTTCCTCCTGCACCCACCCTCCTATAGCCACAAACTTCTGCCCCACATTCTAATACTGCATTTTTAAAACTATTCCAACTCTCTTCAACCCCCCCACTACTCATACTTGCACTAGCCCACCTTTATGCCAATTATTGCTTATATCTCACCCTAACTTCCTCCTCCCTTAGTTTATACACTTTTACCTCTCTCTTACTTGCTGTTGCCATTTTTTTTTTATCCCATCTACCTTTTACTCTAACTGTAGCTAGCACCAAATAATGATCTGATATATCCGTTGCCCCTCTATAAACATGTACATCCTGAAGCCTACTCATCAACCTTTTATCCACCAAAACATAATCCAACAAACTACTTTCCTTACGTGCTATATCATACCCTGTATATTTATTTATCCTCTTTTTTATAAAATATGTATTACTTATTACCAAACCTCTTTCTACACATAGCTCAATTAATGGTTCCCCATTTACATTTACCCCTGGCACCCCAAATTTACCTACTACTCCCTCCACAACATTTTTACCCACTTTAGCATTAAGATCCCCGACCATAATTACTCTCTCACTTGGTTCAAAACTCCTCACACACTCACTCAACATTTCTCAAAATCTATCTCTCTCCTCTACACTTCTCTCTTCTCCAGGTGCATAAACACTTACTATAACCCACTTTTCACATCCAACCTTTATTTTACTCCACATAATCCTTGAATTTATACATTTATATTCCTTCTTTACCTGCCATAACTGATTATTCAACATTATTGCCACTCCTTCTTTAGCTCTAACTCTATTTGAAACCCATGATCTAATCCCATTTATTTCTCCCCACTGAAACTCTCCTACCCCCTTCAGCTTTGTCTCACTTAAAGCCAGGACATCCAGCTTCCTTTCATTCATAACATCTACAATCATCTCTTTCTTATCATTCGCACAACATCCACGCACATTCAAACATCCCACTTTGACGGTTTTCTTCTTCTTCTTTTAGTAAGCTATACAGGAAAAGGGTTACTAGCCATTGTTCCGGCATTTTAGTTGACTTTTACAACATGCATGGCTTACGGAGGAAAGATTCTTATTCCACTTCCCATGGATATGAAAGGAAAACAATAAGAACAAGAACTATTAAGATAAAATCAAAGAAAACTCAGATGAGTGTGTATACATAAATGTGTACATGTTTGCGTAGTGTGACCTAAGTGTAAGTAGAAGTAGCAAGACGTACCTGAAATCTTGTATGTTTATGAGACAGAAAAAAGTCACCAGCAATCCCACCATCATGTAAAACAGTTTCAGGTTTCTGTTTCACAGTCACCTGGCAGGATGGTAGTACCTCCCTGGGTGGTTGCTGTCTACCAACCTACTACCTACTACCTATATATATGTCGTGCCGATTAGGTAAAACTGGTCAATTAGCAAGAACTCATCTAAAATTAAGTCCTTTCTAAAAAAATTTCTTATACGTTTAAAGATATATTTTTTCATTTATGTTAATGTAAGAATTTATAATTTTGTAACAAGAAAAATTTGAAAACCTACCTAACCTTATTACAACAAGCGCAATTTAATTTAGCCTAACCCAACTAAATATATTTTAGATACGTTAACATTAATTTAATAATAAACAAACACAATGACATATATTTTTTTCGTTATGTTCAGAATGATTTTGGCGAAATTATTGCATACACAAATTTTTCACTTGTCTTATATGGCAAGGTGAGCGTTTCTATTTAAGCCAAAATCGCAAGTTTTACCTAATCGGCACGACATATATATAATGAAACTCCTGAGAGCTATATATATAACACTATGCAGCAAAATTTCAGTTTTTCGTGTTCCTGGAAAATATGCATCATTTCCCAATTCTTTATAACTAAACAAAATATAAATTAGGGGTTTTGATTTTAGAACTTTGCTTTTGTGGTCAAGACACTTCTGGGATACGTTCAAGAAAGACTGATGTAAAACTATTATGTTCCAGGGTTTTGCTTGGCAAATATAAAAACAGGGGCTTACAAACCTGATGTCAGTTCAGCTCTGGCTACCTGAGAAGACACATCAGAAGAAGTGAAATAGTATCAAGAGGCTACAATCATTCTCCAGATGCATTCTGCTACATTTGTGGTCAATTCATTATGACAAGAGCAAAGAAGTTCTCTGTAACAGCATCTAAAAAAATGTGTGAAGCTTACAAAGCATAATTTGGCATGGCAATTGGGGACCAAAACAAGACCTGGACACCTCATGTTGCTTGTGAGCATTGTAAGAAAACATTGGAAGGTAAGAAAGTCATTAGTTATATGATTGGTAAAATCTTGAATAGGAACATTTTTTAAATGAAATGAATGTAACATAAACTAATTATTTTGTTCTTTTACAGGATTGTATAGAGGAGAAAAAGAGCCATGAAGTTTGTTGTTCCTAGATTATGGCGTCAACCCACTGATCACTCAACCAACTGCTACTTCTGCCTGGTGGATCCTTCCAAACGCAGAACTAGGAAAAATGTACGTGCTATTTCTTATCCAGACCTTCCCTCTTCTATTGCATCAGTACCACACAGTGTTGATCTTCTTGTACCTTCACCTCCAGAAAGAAGTCAACAGTCACAAGAAGAAAGCAGTAAATCATAAAATGAAGAGCACAGTGAACAAGACTATGATCTCACAGATGCAGCTGTTGAGAGGAATCCTTACTACCCAAACCAAACAGACCTCAATGACCTTATCAGAGATCTTGGTTTGACAAAGTCAAATGCTGAGCTTTTGACTTCCAGGCCCAATGAGTGGGACTTGGTAGATGAAAGTGTGCAAGTGACAAGCCAAAGAAAACGTCACCAACATTTCTCAAACTTCTTCACCAATGAAGACAGGTTGTGCTACTGTAATGATGTATCAGGCATGTTTGATGCAATTGGAATTGCATGCAATCTAGATGAGTGGAGACTCTTCATTGACAGCTCCTCCAGAAGCCTAAAAGCTGTACTTCTGCACAATGGGAACAAGTATTCTTCTCTTCCCTTGGCTCATTCAGTGCATCTTAAGGAGGACTACAACAGTGTCAAACTTCTACTGGAAGCTTTGAACTATGATAAGTATGGCTGGGAGGTTTTTGGAAACTTCAAAATGGTGGCATTTTTTACGGGACTCCAAGAGGTTTTACCAATGTTTCCTGCTATCTCTGTCATTGGGATAGTAGAAACAGAGCAGCACATTATCAAAGGAAGCACTGGCCTCAAAGAACTGAGTTCTCAGTAGGAAGACATAATATCAAATATAAACCATTGGTGGATCCTCAAAAGGTTCTGTTCCCTCCATTGTACATCAAACTAGGGCTAATGAAACAGTTTGTTACAGCTCTTGACAAAGAGTCTGCAGCCTTCAAGTATCTTCAAGACTTCTTTCCCAAGCTATCAGAGGCAAAGGTGAAGGCTGGCATCTTCACTAGACCACAAGTCAGGAAAGTCATGGAGTGCTCAGAATCTCCAAAGAAGCTCACAGAGAAGGAAAAGGAAGCCCGGGAGAGTTTTGTTGCTGTAGCACAGGGATTTCTGGGCAATAACAAGGCTGACACTTATGTGGAACTTGTTGACACCCTGGTAAAAAGCTATGGTCAGATGGGCTGTAGGATGTCCCTTAAGGTCCAAATCCTTGATGATCATCTTGACAATTTCAAGGAGAATATGGGAGCAAACTCAGAGTAGCAAGGGGAGCGCTTCCACCAAGATATAATGAACTTTGAACACAGATATCAGGGATCATATAATGAAAACATGATGGGAGACTACATTTGGGGGTTAGTTAGTTCAGACTCTCAGGTAAGGACCCACTAGGGGCGAGGGGAAAGTGGGGACAGAAGAAGAATAGCCGGTGAGAGGAAGAGCTGAAGTAGAAGAGAAAGAGTCAGGACTAAACCCAACAGTCTAACTACTTAATTGTACATTTGGGGGCAGAAACGGGAAAGTGATTTATTGCATTCTCGCAAATCTAGAAAAACTGCTCATTTTTAACTTTGTAAATATGTTTCAGAAAGTTTAAAATAAAACTTGGGTAAATTTTATTTTATTAAATTTTATTTTTTTTATTATATGTTTTTGTTTTACATTTAAAAATAGCAAACAAATATTGAAATTTAGCTATTTTTCGTCAAAAATTCATCCTGTAAGCTACAAAAGCAAAGTTTAAAAGGAATAATGGGCATTTTCTATTGTTTTGCAATCAAAGGAGTTTGAAAATAACACTTACTTGCCAGGAACAAAAAATGTGTTACGTAGTTTAATCGTTAAAACAAATGCATTTCGTACAAAATGATTTTTTTAAATTCCTCTACAAACCATAGTTGAAATGCAAATACAAAAATAAAATATATGAATTGTGACTGAGATTTGGTGAGATGTTATCAACAAATTTTGTTGAAAAAAAAAATTGGAGTGAGATTAATAAGTTGAGAAAGCCTAGGGAAAGAATGGATTTGTCAGTTAAAAATAGGAGAGGAGAGTTATTAAATGGAGAATTAGAGGTATCCGGAAGATGGAGGGAATATTTTGAGGAATTGTTAAATGTTGATGAAGATAGGGAAGCTGTGATTTCGTGTATAGGGCAAAGAGGAATAACATCTTATAGGAGTGAAGAAGAACCAGTTGTGAGTGTGGGGGAAGTGCGTGGGGCAGTGGGTAGAATGAAAAGGGGTAAAGCAGTTGGGATTGATGGGATAAAGATAGAAATGTTAAAAGCAGGTGGGGAAATAGTTTTGGAGTGGTTAGTGTTTTCATTTAATAAATGAATGGAAGAGGGATTGGCAGAGAGCGTGCATAGTTCCTTTGTATAAAGGCAAAGGGGACAAAAGAGAGTGCAAAAATTATAGGGGAATAAGTCTGTTGAGTATACCTGGTAAAGTGTATGGTAGAGTTATTATTGAAAGAATTAAGAGTAAGACGGAGAGCAGGATAGCAGATGAACAAGGAGGCTTTAGGAAAGGTAAGGGGTATGTGGACCAAGTGTTTGCAGTGAAACATATAGCTGAACAGTATTTAGATAAGAGTAAAGAGGTATTTGTGGCATTAATGGATTTGAAAAAGGCATATGATAGGGTGGATAGGGAGGACAATGTGGCAGATGTTGCAAATGTATGGAATAGAAGGTAAGTTATTGAAAGCGGTGAAAAGTTTTTACGAGGATAGTGAGGCTCAGATTAGAGTATGTAGGAGAGAGGGAGATTATTTCCCATTAAAAGTAGGCCTTAGACAGGGATGAGTGATATCACCATGGTTGTTCAATATATTTATAGATGGAGTTGTAAGAGAAGTGAATGCGTGGGTGTTGGGAAGAGGTGTGGGGTTAAAAGATAAAGAATCTAACACAAATTGGGAGTTGTCACAGTTGCTCTTTTCTGATGACACTGTGCTTTTGGGAGATTCTGAAGAGAAGTTGCAGAGGTTGGTTGATGAGTTTGGTAGGGTACGTAAAAAAAGGAAATTAAAAGTAAATATAGGAAAGAGTAAGGTGATTAGGATAACAAAAAAATTAGATAACGGAAGATTGGATATCAGATTGGAGGGAGAGAGTATGGAGGAGGTGAATGTGTTCATATATTTGGGAGTGGATGTGTCAGCAGATGGGTCTATGAAGGATGAGGTGAATTATAGAATTAACGAGGGGAAAATGGTGAGTGGTGCACTGAGGAGTCTGTGGAGGCAAAGAACTTTATCCATGAAAGCAAAGAGGGGAATGTATGAGAGTATAGTTATTTCAACGCTCTTGTATGGGTGAGAGGCATGGATTGTGAACGTTGCAACAGGGAGAAGGCTGGAGTTTTGAGATTAGGAGGTGTGAGATTACCAAAACTATTTTCCAGAGGGCTAAGGAGGAGTTATTGAGGTGGTTTGGACATGTATAGAGGGTGGGACGAAATAGAATGACTTCGAGAGTGTCTAAATCTTTAATGGAAGGAAGGCGGGGTAGAGGTCGGCCTAGGATAGGTTGGAGGGAGGGGGTAAAGGAGGTTTGTGTGCGAGGGGCTTGGACTTCCAGCAAGCGTGCGTGAGTGTGTTAGATAGGAGCGAATGGAGAAAATTAGTTTTTAGGACTTGACGTGCTGTTGGAGTGTGAGCACGGTAACATTTATGAAGGGATTCAGGAAAACCGGCAGGCCGGACTTGATTCCTGGAGATGGGAAATACAGTGTCTGCACTCTGAAGGAGGGATGTTGATGTTGCAGTTTTATAACTGCAGTGTATGCATGCCTCTGGCAAGACAGTGTTGGAGTGAGTGATGATGAAAGTTTTTCTTTTTCGGGCCACCCTGCCTTGGTGGGAAATAGCCGGTGTGCTAATAAAAAAAATAATTTGGTGAAACACTTTAACCTTCATTATAGATCGTATTTTCAACCTTGACAAATCATGATTGTTGCTGTCTGCACTAGAAGTATACTTCTTGAAGGTCATGGAGTTGTTATTATGCTGCTACATCTAAACTTTTGTACTTCTGATCTTGCAGTAACAGAGATATCAAGCCTGAAAAGCTTCAGCAGCATACGTGTGCAGGCAAAGGGTCATTATGGATGTCATTCTGCTCCCAGAGTGTAACAGCTTGAAGAGCAAGTTCACAAGAACATCTTCGTCAGGGTAACACTCAATTCTAATACCTCTCTCTCTCTCTCTTGGCTACTCTGCTTCTTGGCTGGCCTAGCTTCTTCCTCATCATCACTTGATACATAAGCATTTGGTGGCAAATACTCATCAGCAATGTCAAACAATTCCAGGTCAACAGGTGCTGACCTGATATATTTAGATTTATTCCATGAGGCAGCACCATAAAACAAGTACTCATTTATCTGAAATGGCAATAAAAACATCATATACACACAAAAACCACTATTGAATTCATATATGCATTACATAAATATAAAATTTTTATTGAAATTAATACTTTCGCCCTTACCGGGCATGCCAATAAATTTGTTGGCCTTTTTCCTTGCATTTTTTTCAATTTCATGGTGCAGTCAAATTATACATCACACAGACTTTACTTTTATATAAATATATGCCTAAGCCATTCAGTTATGCACTAGACACAAAAGCGTACTTACCGACATTGTAGAATGGTGACATTTGAGACTATATGAGTAACAAATGAAAAAAACTGTTGTCGAGACGCCAAGCGCAAAGTGTTTACGTTTTTGTCTCGACCAATGGGAACTAGAAAACGGGAAGCCAGAGATGCAGTGAAAGTAGGAAAACATATGTTTGTGGGAAAAAACACGCTATGAGGTAAATAAATTTATGAGCCTGCCCGGTTTAAATATATCTCTCAGGGAAAAGCCCACAATAAAGTATCATTGACTTAGTGTGAGACAAAAATTACGGGGTTTTGTTAATAACAGTAATAAAAAAATAATCTAAATGCTGTTGCTGCTGTGGCGGCGGCGGCAGCGGCGAAGACCGCAGAAGCTCTACATTTTATATACTATTTCGTTATATTTATTATTAAGTAATATGTGTAAAATATTACCAAAATATATACGATAGGTATTTATTCTTTCGTTATTAATTTACTTCAGCTATATGTAGTTAAAATTGCAGTCTATATACACCGAGATTCTTTCAGCGTATATATACGTACACTGAGAGTAGATTTTACTCCATATTTTAAGAATTAGAATATTCTTGTCTGGTGGTGAAAAGAACTGGTAGAGCCCTAATGACGCAGTAAAGCCCAGAGGCTTTAAAACACATTAACCAATCAGTTAAAAGGTTCAGTTCTATGTTATCTCGAAAACAGTTATTTTTCACCTTGGAATTACGTAATGGTTCGTGTGGGTTGTTCAACTGCAAGCACTGAGAATGGGATGCAACTGCAAGCACTGAGAATGGGATGCAACTGCAAGCACTGAGAATGGGATGCAACTTTCTGCCTACACGAGTCAATGAGCATAAAGTTATAATAGACGGAATAATTTCTACTTTTCGCTCGGGGTGGTGATCAAAGCTGGGCTATACGAGGGTCTTAAAGGTTCCATGTCACCTGATCAACACCACTAAAGAATATTTCAATCCCTAATATATTCTTCCTAGAATATATACATTGAATAAATTTCTAATGTATATATATTTTCTAAAGTGATTGTAGGTTAATTAACTGGCTTTAATGTTATAGTCGATGTAAACGTCATTAAGACTGCATTGTGCCTGTTCACCACCAGTCAAGTATAGGAATTTAAGTATACTCGTGTATACACTGATGCGTGCACATAATTCAGTATATATATCCTGTGTTTGAATATAATAATATACTGAGATTAATGAGTGAAATATGCTGCTGATTTGGTGCGTGTGCACACTGTTGCAGGCCCAGTAGTTCCTCGTCAGCGTTCCCGGCAGGTGGTAGTGACGAGGCGACGCCTCCGCTTCGTCATGCCTAAGGGCATGGTGGGTATTGCCTCTCGTCAGGACAAACTTTCACTTGTGAGGGATATTATTAAATTAAATACCTCTAACGGGAGAAATCTTCCAGTGAGATGTGACATTAATATAAATTAAATTGTTATCATTGGAGGAATGTGTGATGTTACAGTTGCTGGAGGGACAGCCACGCGCTGCTGGAAGCTACGTTCTCACATTTTACTTCAGTTTGTAATAAAACATTACGTTTGGCCTTGCATACTGTTATGTACACAGGTGTAGATATGCCCTGCACACCTTGCCGTAATGCGATAACCACTTGGGAAGAAGCAAAAGACAGCAGAGAATCAATTAATTATATTTCCTTCACCAAAAATAAGTTGGTATTTACAACACAAATAGCCTATGTACGTATCTACAGCACTGTACAATGAGGCAAATGCAATCATAAGACACGGTAATCAATGAGGCAAATGCAATCATAAGACACGGTAATCAATGAGGCAAGTGTAAGAACAAGACACGGTCAAACTGTGGCGACCAGCAGGGAAGGGAAGGTGCCGACGTTGTTTCATGAGTGTACCACATTGCTTCACAGCCTTGGCGGCCTTCCTTGTGACTGGTTGGTTGCACCAAGGTACTGGTATAATGACGGGACCTTTTGATCGTTAAACCCTTAGCACCTGGCTTACTGTGGCACTTGAGGTTTGCTCAAGACAAATTCCCTTAAAGAAAAGGAGGAGAAGATGTAAACTAGAAAGAGAAAGTAATAATATTGGTAGAATTACCGACAATATGTTAAGTAAAAGGACACAAATGCAACTAATGTGACATTTTATTGTGGCAACGTTTCGCTCTCCAGGAGCTTTCTCAAGCCGTTACAAGCGTTACATGGACACAGTGGGCTATTATATACTCTCAAAGTGAGGTGAAATACTAGTGGTGGTCGAGGTAGTAGTGATAAGTAGTAGTAGTAGTAATACAATAAGGTAGAACAATCAATATGCACATGAGTAAAAGGTGATAAAACAAATACTTGGGTAGTATAACAACGCCTGCGTACAACACCGAAATTCCAACAATCATCTCATGAAATTCAAAGACGCCCGACTAGTAATCAAAGAAACTAATTTCCGTAGACGCAAATGCCTTGAATCAGCACTTATCTCTGTTTCTAACACAATTAAACAAAACAAAGGCAGCTTCACCATCTCTGAAGTCTTAGCAAGAATCCTCCTGAATACAGTTAACCATACCATCACATAGTCTCTCCTGCTAATTCAACACAAGCACATCGTAGATGTGGAACACTCCTACAGGCCTTCTATATTTCAACCTCCAGCATAAAATATTTGTCTAACCTATTGTTATACTACCCAAGTATTTGTTTTATCACCTTTTACTCATGTGCATATTGATTGTTCTACCTTATTGTATTACTACTACTACTACTTATCACTACTACCTCGACCACCACTAGTATTTCACCTCACTTTGAGAGTATATAATAGCCCACTGTGTCCATGTAACGCTTGTAACGGCTTGAGAAAGCTCCTGGAGAGCGAAACGTTGCCACAATAAAATGTCACATTAGTTGCATTTGTGTCCTTTTACTTAACATAGAAAGAGAAAGGCGCTCCCTATACAGGCGAAGGCAAAGAATAACAGAGCGGCTACAAGAGGCCAATATATATGAAATACGTAGGGAGACACTGGTCAGAGAAATAGCAAACATCGAACTAAAACTAAAGGAATCTTACAGGAATCAAGAAATGCGGGAAGAACTAAAAGTCATAAATGAAATTGAAAGAAACCCAAAGTATTTCTTTTCTTATGCCAAATCAAAGTCGAAAACAACATCCAGTATTGGGCTTCTACTTAAACGGGATGGGTCCTACACAGATGACAGCAAGGAAATGAGTGAGTTACTAAAGTCCCAGTATGACTCAGTTTTTAGCGAGCCGCTAACCAGACTGAAAGTCGAAGACCTAAATGATTTTTTTATGAGAGTGCCACAGAACTTGATAGACGAAAACCTATCTGACATTACACTGACGCCAAATAACTTCGAAGAGGCGATAAATGACATGCCCATGCACTCCGCTCCAGGCCCAGACTCATGGAACTCCGTGTTCATCAAGAACTGCAAAAAGCCTCTATCACGTGCTTTTAACATCCTATGGAGAGGGAGTATGGACACTGGGGTCGTCCCGCAGTTACTAAAAACAACAGACATAGCCCCACTCCACAAAGGGGGCAGTAAAGCATTGGTAAAAAACTACAGACCAATAGCGCTTACATTCCGTATCATAAAAATCTTTGAAAGGGTTCTAAGAAGCAAGATCGCCATTCATCTAGATACCCATCAATTACACAACCCAGGGCAGCATGGGTTTAGAGCAGGTCGCTCCTGTCTGTCCCAACTACTGGACCACTACGACAAGGCCCTGGATGCTCTAGAAGACAAACAGAATGCAGATGTTATATACACAGACTTTGCAAAAGCCTTTGACAAGTGTGACCATGGTGTAATAGCACACAAAATGCGTGATAAAGGAATAACAGGAAAAGTTGGCAGATGGATCTATAATTTTCTAACAAATAGAACACAAGAGTAGTAGTAAACAGAGTAAAGTCTGAGGCAGCTACGGTGAAAAGCTCTGTTCCACAAGGCACAGTACTCGCTCCCATCCTGTTCCTCATCCTCATATCGGACATAGACAGAGATATAAACCACAGTGCCGTGTCTTCCTTTGCAGACGACACCCAAATCTGCATGACAGTGTCCACCATTGAAGACACTGCATGACTCCAAGCAGACATCATCCAAATCTTTAAATGGGCTGCAGAAAACAATATGAAGTTCAATGATGAGAAATTTCAATTACTCCGATATGGAAAACGTGAGGAAATTAAAATCTCATCGGAGTACAAAACAAATTCCAACCACACAATAGAGCGAAAAACTAATGTCAAAGACCTGGGAGTGATCATGTCAGAGGATTTCACCTTCAAGGACCATAACAAAGTAGCAATTGCATCTGCTAGAAAAATGTCAGGATGGATAATGAGAACCTTCAAAACCAGGGATGCAAAGCCCATGATGACACTTTTCAGGTCGATTGTTCTATCTAAGCTGGAATATTGCTGCACACTAACTGCACCTTTCAAGGCAGGTGAAATTGTTGAACTAGAAATTGTACAGAGAACCTTCACAGCACACATAACTGCGATAAACCACCTCAATTACTGGGAACGCTTGAATTTCCTAAACCTGTACTCCCTAGAACGCAGGCGGGAGAGATACATTATTATATACACTTGGAAAATCCTAGATGGATTAGTACCAAATTTGCACACGAGAGTCACTCCCTACGAAAGCAAAAGACTCGGCAGACTATGCAACATCCCCCCAATGAAAAGCAGGGGTGCCACTAGCACGTTGAGAGACAACACAATAAATGTCAGGGGCCCAAGACTGTTTGTTCAACTGCCTCCCAGCGTAAATAAGGGGGATTACCAATAGACCCATGGCTGTCTTCAAGCAGGCACTTGACAGGCACCTAAAGTCAGTACTTGACCAGCAGGGCTGTGGTTCGTACGTCGGACTGCGAGCGGTCAGCAGTAACAGCCTGGTTGATCAGGCTCTGATTCACCATGAGGCCTGGTCACAGACCGGGCCGCGGGGGCGATGACCCTCGAAACTCTCTCCAGGTAAACTCCAGGTAATATGGGCGTGTGACGTAGGCTAAATAAAATGTAACATACTCTTATCATGCCACACACACCACCCTTCTATTGTTGTTGTGTTGGCACTCTCCAGGGAGGGGAGTAAGCAAGGCTCTTCATATATTCCATATCATGAGGTCACGATTGTTTTTTTCACCTTGTATTATTACACGAGTAAACCATTAACCAACCAGAAGTAAGTTTATTTAGTACAAATTATTCTTTCCTTGTGAGCTATTGTGGCTTTAGCTATTAAAGATACGAATTCCCGGTCTTTGTTATTAGGGCACGAGTAACCCATTTTTAACTAAAAGTGAAACATGAATTCTCTTTACTTTTATCAGTGGGTTTCTAATGAACTTTTTTTTCATAGTTATTAGGGATCATGGTTATTGTTTTGGTTTTCGTGCAGTATCTTTGGTAGCTATGATCGACTTCAAAGTATATACACTGGTGTTTCCTACTTGGAGGAATAACAAAAATGGCACAATACCCGCACATATATAAAGAGAGGGCTTACGACGACGTTTCGGTCCGACTTGGACCATTTACAAAGTCACACTAACACGAAGGACAGGTGGAAGGGGTATTTATAGGAGAAACTGGCCGATCTCTTTCTGACAGACTCAGGGAGCACAAAAATAGTGTTAGGCTTGCCGACACTAATAATGCTCTTTTCTGTCATGTCAGAGATCACAGTCATCCTATTGATTGGTCTTCTGCTAAAACTGTCTACCCTACGTCTAACTTTCACAGTCGCCGTTTGGTTGAATCCTCCCTTATACACAACTTTTCCTTTATGAATCTTAGCCCTGGTTTTGTCTCTGTAGATGCTTTCCTCTCCCATTACATTGTTAAATGCTCCAAACTTCAGAACACCCGTGACTTAACCTGATTTCTTCCCCTTCTATCTCTTCCCCCTTCTTCTCTTTCTCCTTTCTCCTCCGGGGTTTCTTTCTTTTCTTTTGCCTTGTATTTGTCCTTTATTTTATTTTCATTTTTTCCCCCACTGTGTTCTTGTTCTTACCCTATGCGGGCCGCCACCTTCATTGCAGTGCTCCTTTCCTAGATTATGACTGACTCCACTACTACTACTACCACTATCACTACTTCCTCCATTACCCCTCCACAGCTTTCTTGTGCCCTCCCCTGTCTGCCTGCCTATAAATACCCCTTCCACCTGTCCTTCGTGTTAGTGTGACTTTGTAAATGGTCCAAGTCGGACCGAAACGTCGTCGTAAAGCTCCTCTCTTTTTATATGTGCGGGTTGTGTGTGTATACTTGGAGGAAGGTTGGTATCGTTAGTCGAATATATGATGGACATTTTGCCAAGTTTAATTTCGAAATTTTATAATGGTATTTTCCTTTAAAAAATGGAGTCTGCCTCTGAACGACATCAATATGTAATGACTGAGGCAGCTCATGAAGTGGATGGAACGTTTATGAACCTAGACTGAGTAGGCGCATATTTCAAATATTTACTAACGTAGTTAACAAACATACAATTGCTGGGATCTGTGCAATAACTGGAGAATGCATCTTTCGATCGGCTTCAACTTATAAAACTAATTGGATTCCATTAAATAACTAGAAAGTGTATCTTATGATCAGCGTTAAACCTTAAATGTGTGTGAATCTTACTTAGAGAAAAGTGTGAATTGATTGTGGCCTATGTAGGTCCCAACTTGCTTTTTTATTCAATAAATTTGGAAAATGGAAATACTGGTTATCATGGGATATCCTGTGAATATCTCAGACTTTTAGCTTAAAAACTTCAACATCAGTAACTTGATAATGCAACTTCTAAGCTACGTAAAACTTAGTGCTGGTTTATTTTGGGATATTGGTCTCTGTTAGAGAATACCTTTTCAGATTGGCTTTAAACTTTCAAAATTGGTGTTTCTTAGTGGAATATTTTAATTAGTTGAGGACTGTGTAAGCTCTAATTTGCCATTGTTTATTGAAGAAATTTAAATATTAGTTTCCGACTGGCAGCAAATCTTCATGGCTAATATTTAACTGAAACGTATGCCGCACTCTGCACTATTTCTATCGCTTGCATTGAGGTCCAGGGAGCTGGGATAACGCAATAAGGGGATACCTTTCTCTGATGGTACAGCGACCTAAATACATCTAGTAATCAATCTGTGTTGATAGTTATTTCTTTGTTCTGGTACCAATCTTGACGGAGAACTCTGGGTATTTTCCATTTTGTGTTACAGAATAAAGTGAAGCACCCAAGCACAGGCAGCGTCATCGAGAATGGCTTGAAGATTAGTTGTGCACGTTGCTCTGAATGCTCACTGATTCTTGATTAACAAATTCATATTTGCGAACTTGGTATATACCGCTGACATTATTCGATTTGTGTGAATTTCTATCGGTTTGGTGTGACGCAAACTTTCTGGAATTCCTTGTTCTTTATCTCTGTCAGCTATTCATTCTGTACATGATATATTTTATTTTCGAAAGCTCCCTTTGGCTCTCCATTTATTTTGGTCATTATTTTATTTTTTTAAGTTGAATTCGAGTACCAATTTTGAAATAATTTCTATACCCGAGATCACCTGTAGTTTTTGGTATCTGTCGTAGTTTAGAATTTTTCTCATTAGTTTTTCCCCAACTAAACAATCGTAACGCTTGCATGGTCACTATGACAACCTTGTGGTTCCCTCGTCACGGTCGCTCCATACATTGTCTCTCACTCTAACTCTTTCATGTTGTTTAGGTATTCTTATATCCATTCATATAAATTCATGCTATTTATGCTTTTCTTTCCAGTTTGCACATTCTTCACTGTTATACTGCGTGGAACGTCATCTCTCAGCCATGAATACGCGGTCTACCCATCCCTCTTTTGTGTGTGTCTTCTCTCTGAGTCGCTCATGAGATTCAGTTAGATTTGTGACACATGATTTTCCATATTTAAACCCATGCGGTTTATGAGACAAGTCTCATTACCTCTCTGTCTTGTCGGTATCTTCTATTTTAAGAATATTTTTTTTTTTTGCAAGGGATACTTTTCAGTGATATCTGTCCCATTTCTTGAACGGAGTTTAACTATTTTCGAGGAGTTCAATAATTTTTTTTTTCTGTTATCATGGATTTATTGAAGAGAAGAGAGAGTGGTTTACAGAGGACTCCTTTACTAGGTACTTAGACTGTATATTATGTCTCCCGCTGCCTTTGACGCGTCCAGCTTAGTCAACACTGCCTCCTTTGAAGCGTATATACACATAATACAAGTGTTATCCTAATACAAGTATTAGCCTAATACAAGTATTATCCTAATACAGGTATTATCCTAATACAAATATTATCCTAATACAAGTATTAGCCTTATACAAGTATTAACCTAATACAAGTACTATCCTAATACAAGTACTATCCTAATATAGTTACTAGCCTAATACAATTACTAACCTAATACAATTACTAGCCTAATTCAAGTACTAGCCAAACAGAAGTGCTAATAATGAGTACTAGGCTAAAAGAAGTACGTCTAATAGCATTAGCCTAATATAAGAACAGTAATAACGAAATAGTATTATTCTAATAAACGTACAAATGTAATAGAGACATGAGAGTACAAGGGAGAGAGTAGCGTGGCTGAGGCGCACGTCCTCTGGTCCAGACTTGCTAATGGTCGAGTCCAAAGCCCCGGAGAGTAATTCATATATGATAATCAGCATTCAAGAAGTAATGTAATTAGCATCAAGTAATTAAAATCCACTAGTCGCCTTCAGCCTCAGGTAATCCGTGGGGCCTTAAATTATGTTTATAGAGAGGGAGTGAGGAAGGGAGGGAGTAGAGAGGGAGTGAGGAAGGAGGAGAGAGAGGAGGAGGAAAAGGAGGAGGGAGGAGAGGGAGGAGAGAGGGAGTGAGGAAGGGAGGGAGAGAGAGGGAGTGAGGAAAAGAGAGGGAGTGAAGAAGGGAGTGAGAGAGAAGGAAGATATTTTTTTAAAACGAACTTGAAGACATCAACAGTGTGCTGCTATACTAAGATAGTTACAGTGGGAACAAAAGCTGTTTTCCAAGTGCATCAAGGTGTATCTTGATGCATCCTTGATGCTACACAAGAGTTCTTGATACGAGAAAAATGAGCCTCACTCACAATCCTTGGATTAACCCTAGTTAGCAATCATTCCCTAGGTAGTGTGTGACCCGAAACTGGGATCGTATAGACTAAGGAATTGGACTATTATAGTTATTGGTGAGATCACACACACACACACGCACGCACACACACACACACACACACACACACACACACACACACACACACACACACACACACCACACACACACACACACACACACACACACACACACAACACACACACACACACACACACACACACAATGATGTATAACACACAACAGAACAGCAGGAGGCCAAGGCAGAAGTATGATCAGAGAATTAGAGCAATGGTTGACACACTGACTGAAGTGGCCAGAAGGGAAAACACAAGCAGGTCAAAGCTGCTGATTATGGGTGACTTCAACCACAAGGAAATCGACTGGGAGAACCTGGAGCCACATGGGGGCCCATAAACATGGAGGGCTAAGATGTTAGAGGTGGTACTGGAAAACCTCATGCACCAACACGTAAAGTACACTACTAGAGAGAGAGAGGATAAGATAAACCTGCGAGACTGGACCTAACATTCACCTTGGGTAGTGCGGACATTGAGGACATCACATATGAAAAACAATTCGGGGCCAGTCATCATGTGGTTCTGAGCTTCGATTACATAGTAGAGTTACAAGTGGAGGGAAGCAGGAAGGGCAGGACGAATGAAGCCAAACTACAAGAATGGAGACTACACAGGCATGAAGAATTTCCTGCACGGGGTCCAGTGGGACAGAGAACTGGAAGGGAAGTCAGTAAATGAGATGATGGAATATGTGACAACAATATGCAAGGAAGCTGAGGAGAGGTTTGAACCCAAGGGTAACAGAAATAGCGAGAAGGCCACGATGAGTCCATTGTTCACCCAAAGGTGTAGAGAGGCCAAAACCAAGTGCACTAGAGATTGGAAGAAGTACAGAAGGCAAAGGACAAAGGAGAATAAGGAAAGTAGTCGTAGAGCCAGAAACGAATATGCACAGGTAAGAGGGGAGGCCCAACGGCAATTCGAAAATGACATAGCAGCGAAAGCTAAATCTGACCCGAAGCTGTTGTACAACCACATCAGGAGAAAAACAACAGTCAAGGACCAGGTAATCAGGCGGAGGAAGGAAGGAGGGAAGATCAAAAGAAACGACCGTGAAGTATGTAAGTAGCTCAGCATGAGATTCAAAGAAGTGTTCACAGAGGAGACAGAAGAGACCCCAGAAAGACGGAGAGGATGGGTACACCTTCAAGTGTTGGACACAATACATACAACCGAGGAAGAAATGAAAAAGCTGCTAAGTGAGCTAGATACCTCAAAAGCAATGGGACTGGATAACATTTCTCTGTTGGTCCTGAGAGAGGGAGCAGAGGCGCTATATGTACCACTAACAACAATCTTCAACAGATCTATAGAAACAGGGCGACTACCTGAGGAATGGAAGACAGCAAATGTAGACTCAATTTTTAAAAATGGAGACAGACACGAAGCACTCAACTACAGATCAGTGTCACTGACATGTATAAGTATGCAAAATCATGGAGAAGATCATCAGGAGAATAGTGGTGGACCATCTAGAAAGGAATGAGCTTATCAACGACAGCCACCATGGATTCAGGGACGAAAAATCCTGTGTCACAAACCTGCTGGAGTTCTATGACAGGGTGGCAGCAGTAAGACAGGAGAGAGAGGGGTGGGTAGATTGTATTTTCTTGGCCTGTATGAGGGCGTTTGACACAGTTCCACACAAGAGACTAGTGCAAAAGCTGGAGAACCAGGCTGGGATAACATGGAAGGCACTGCAATGGATCAGGGAATACCTGTCAGGAAGACAACAGCAAGTCATGGTACGTGGCGAGACGTCAGAGTGGGCGCCTGTGACGAACGGGGTTCCACAGGGGTCAGTCCTAGGACCGGTGCTGTTTCTGGTATTTGTGAACGACATGACGGAAGGAATAGACTCCCAAGTGTCCCTGTTTGCAGTTGATGTAAAGTTGATGAGAAGAATTCAATCGGACGGGGACCAGGCAGAACTACAAAGGGATCTGGACAGGCTGCAAACCTGGTCCAGCAACTGGCTTCTGGACTTCAACCCCACCAAGTGCAAAGTCATGAAGATTTGGGAATGGCAAAGAAGACCGCAGAGGGAGTACAGCCTAGGGAGCCAGAGACTACAAACCTCACTCAAGGAAAAGGATCTTGGGGTGAGTATAACACCGAGCATATCTTAGGCGCACATCAACCAAATAACTGCTGCAGCATACGGGCGCCTAGCAAACCTAAAAACAGCATTCCGACATCTTAATAAGGAATCGTTCAGGACCCTGTACACTGTTTTCGTTAGGCTCATATTGGAATATGCAGCACCAGTTTGGAACCCACACCTAGCCAAGAACGTAAAGAAACTAGAGAAAGTGCAAAGGTTTGCAACTAGACTGGTCCCGGAGCTAAGGGGTATGTCCTACGAGAAGAGGTTAAGAGAAATCGACCTGTAGACACTGGAGGACATGAGAGATAGGGAGGATATGATAACGACAAACAAAATACTGAGAGGAATCGACATTGTGGACAGAGACAGGATGTTCCAGAGATGGGATAAAGCAACAAGGGGTCACACTTGGAAGTTGAAGACTCCGATGGATCACAGGGATGTTAGGAAGTATTTCTTCAGTCACCGAGATGTCGGGACGTGGAATAGTCTGGGAAATGATGGAGTGGAGGCAAGATCTGTACATAGCTTTAAGATTTATGATAAAGCTCATAGAGCGGGAAGAGTGACCTAGTAGCGGCCAGCGAAGAGGCGGGGCCAGGAGCTATTACTCGATCCCTGCAACCACAACTAGGTGAGCACACACTCTACAGACAACCATCCGGAACTTACTTTCTGAAGAATAATACCCATTCTGCAAATTAATTACTAGTACCACCAGTGTGGTATTTACCAGTACCACCAGTGTGGTATTTACCAGTACCCCCAGTGTGGTATTTACCAGTACCACCAGCCTGGTATTTATCAGTACCACCAGTCTGGTATTTACCAGTACCCCCAGTGTGGTATTTACCAGTACCACCAGTCTGGTATTTACCAGTACCCCCAGTGTGGTATTTACCAGTACCACCAGCCTGGTATTTACCAGTACCACCAGTCTGGTATTTACACCAGTCCCACTAGTCTAATATTTACACCAGTACCACCAGTCTGGTATTTACACCAGTACCACCAGTCTGGTATTTCATGAGACGCTTTCAATACTGGCTGCGGGTAATACACTATTACCTTTAATATTTGTAGTATATAATGTGACTAATATCTATCATAATATTTTTTACCAGGTGGGTGGAGGAGAGGGTAGGACGGGGGTGAGAGAGGATAGAAGGGGGTAAGAGAGGGTAGAAGGGGTGAGAGAGGGTAAGAGGGAGTGAGAGAGGGTAGGAAATAGTGAGAGAGTGTAGGAGGGAGTGAGGTAGGGTAGGAGGAAGTAAGGGAGGGTAGGAGGGGTGAGACAGGGTAGGAGGGGTGAGGGATGGTAGGAGGGGTGAGACAGGGTAGGAGGGGTGGGAGAGTAGGAGGAGGTGAGAGAAGGTAGGAGGGGATGAGAGTAGGAGAGAGTGAGAGAGGATAAGAGGTTGTGAGAGAGGGTAGGAGGGGGTGAAAGAGGGTAGGAGATTGTGGGAGAGGGTAGGAGGGGATGGATAACGGAAATAAATGAGAGAAATGTGGGAAGGAAAGGAATGAAGTAGGATGGAGTGAGAGATAGATAGATAGATAGAGAAAAAAAAGACAGAAAGAGAGAGGAAGACAGCACATGGAGCTGTTTCCAGAAATTATTAAATAATCCGAAGTAATCAATCACGACTGGCATGAATCTTTTCTATTTAATCAAAAACATTCTTGGCGAGTCTTCCTTACCCTGGCCAGTGAGTATTTTACCTGAGTATACAATAAGTCTACTTGCCTCCTGTATACTATCTTGTTAAACTCAATCCCAAATGTATATAAAAAACGTAAATAAGTATACCCGAAACATAAAGCACAACCTGTGGACTACACAAGTGTAGTTTTGAGTTTGTTTACATCTGTTGTTGGGCCCGGGACTGGTGTTTTGGGGGTGATCTATGTCTCCTTCCACCCGTCAGAGTTTCCTCCTTGTCTGCTGGAAGAGCTGACTGAGTATGACTCAGTGTGTTCGAGGCTACGTTTAGCAGAGTACCTGAAGTAGACGACACATGTGTAGAAGATATCCGGTGTTGCTCTATGATTGCTATATTCGACTGCAGGAGCCTGCTGTGCACTGCGATACGTTCTGGCAACGTAACTGAGGTATTGCACACACTTGTTTTGTTTACCAACTTGTTTGAATTTTATGTCATAAGTAATATTATTCATGATCATTGTGTGGAAGAGTTTCACTTGTTAATTATCTCTAATATTATATTATAATATAGCAAAAGGGTAAACTATTATATCATTCTGGAGGGGTTAACATTGCCGCTATGTATTATTTTTAATTTATTATTTTTAATTAAAATTTACAGTTGACTGTTGGCACTGAACTTTGTTTTATTGTGGTGAACTAACTTTATTATATACTCAGACCTTCAGTACCACACATGGAAAAGTTAAGAGCAGGAGACCATAGAGTCTATATACTTAAAAGAGACATGTATATGATTTTGACCCGTGTCAGGACACTTGTCCTGTCTGATACCGAATATTATAGCAACAACAACAACCACACGGTCCATATTCAGACTATCTGCTGATAAGAATTATCAACGGTCTATCTGCCTCTAATTCGGTATGGGTAGTTGAGAGACTGATTTCTATTTCTAGAGCTACTGCTACTACTGTCAGCACCCATCACTACCAGTATGATAATCCTGAGTGGTTTAGTGTTCAAGGTACCGTCTTGAGGAAACACTTGTACACTCTCACCTATGTAAAGTGTTTTATCAACACTTAAGCACTTCATTCTCACCAAATTCCTACACTAACCCTCTACCACCTCTCCTAATCTCTCTCTCTCACATCTTCCACCCTTACCCTATACATGCAATTTGCAAATTTCATATCCCCCAGCCACCCCAGTGATAATATAAAGCGAATCATCACTACGCTATATAGAATAATAAAAATAAATCCCTCTTCCTCTGAGCTACCAGTAACAGACTCTGCCTCACCCTCCCCACTAAGGCTTACCTTCCCTCTACTCTACCAATCACAGATGCTGCCTCACCCTCCCCAATAAG
This sequence comes from Cherax destructor, assembly GCA_009830355.1. Lineage (NCBI taxonomy): Eukaryota > Metazoa > Arthropoda > Malacostraca > Decapoda > Parastacidae > Cherax > Cherax destructor. The sequence goes on from WNWK01011194.1 coordinate 29,240, forward strand.
GCTAACCTTTCTTCCTCACAAACCAACGTAGCAGTGATTGCTACATTATTCTCAGTTCCTTGCATCTCTACGGCCAGTCCACCATCCCTACCTCCCATTCTCTCAAAAAATTTACGTAATCACCTCAACCCTCATAACACCAGAAGACGGTTACTCCTCTCTGAAAGATCCTCTTAGGGTCGAATTATTAATCTATTGGACATAATGAGAATCATGCAAATGATTTACAAAATTGTTTTAGGCTCCAGAAATCTCAAGTGAGTCGAAAAAGAGAAAAGTCCATTGTATACAATATGTAAATTCCAATGTGACCTCTATTTTATAAACAATGTGACCTCTACTTTCTAAGCAAAGTGATCTCTACTTTCTAAACAATGTGACATATACTTTCTAAACAATGTGACATATACTTTCTAAACAATGTGACATATACTTTCTAAACAATGTGAACTCTACTTTCTAAACAATTTGACCTATACTTTCTAAACAATGTGACCTGTACTTACTAAACAATGTGACCTACACTTTCTAAACAATGTGACCTTTACTTTCTAAACAAAGTGATCTCTACTTTCTAAACAATGTGACATATAGTTTCTAAACAATGTGACCTACACTTTCTAAACAATGTGACCTATACTTTCTAAACAATGTGACCTATACTTGCTAAACAATGTGATACTATACTTTCTAAACAATGTTAATATTGAGCTGTAGATCTAGGGTAGAGCTCAAAGACTATAATCCTGCCTGACTCTTATGAACCTCATTCCACAAACCTCTTGGTCGCTGCTCCTACTGGACTGCAGAAGTTTAGCAAACATCAACCAGGTAAGAACACTGACTATATATAAAAAAAAAAGGAAAAAATGAGTGATGGGTTTTGGAAACAATCGCAGATTTTGTTGTAAACAAGATTAGTGACCTTGAGAACAATATTGTCGAGCTAAACCCAAACATGAATGCTATTACTGACACGAAACTTAAGTGAATATTAACAAGCACAATAATTTATGATGGGTACTACATAAAAGATGATGAAATATAAAAAAGGAGGGTCGGCAATAATGGTTAGAATTTAACTGAAAGATGACGAAATGGAGAGCCTGAACTGTGAAGACTTTGTGGATTATGCAGCAACAATGATAATAACTTGTGGTACAAGGTGACATTGACCATAATTTATATCTCACCATCCACAACAGGTAAATCAGGCCAGAATACAAAGAAAATATTAGGACTGCCACATTGATCGTAGAGAAGGAAGAACAGCGTACCAGTAGACCTAGTGCAATGTGGTTGATCCTGGGATACTTCTCAGAAATAGACTGTAAAAATTGGAATTGACCAGGGCAACCTGAGGTTGGGTGGGCAAAGTTAATGCAAGTTAGACCTAGTGTTCAAACTTCGAATATATGGTCGAGGCTAAAGACATAAAACGAGGGAAACGAGACATCCTGAAACCCAGATTACGGAAGAAGAGATCTGAAGCGATCAAAGCTTTCCTAACTGGATTACAGCGAAAAAAAAATAGGAGGAACAACAAAACATTTCATGAAGGAATTCCTAAAAGAGAAGTTGTGGGCGGCCACAGAAGGATCCATACTTTGTTAGGCTGGTACGAAATGAGAAAAAAAAAAAAAAATGGTTTAATCAGAGATGGATAAAAGTCAAAACCAGGAGTAAAAGAGGAATGAAAAATATTCAGTGCATACATAGCTACATGTAGAAAGCAATAATCGTGAGGAAAGCAAGGAATGAATAACGACAGAATTAAAAAGAGAGAGCCAAGTTTTTCCCGATAAATGTATTGATTTTAAAAGGATTTATTATTAGAGCAACCATGTTGCCGGACGTGCACACATACTAGGCATCATAGCAACAACATAGTTAAAGCCGGCAGTCCCGAGAGCTACCTTCAGGAACCTCAGCACAGAGTTATCGCATCGGTGACACTTTACACATCGGGTATAACGAAAGTCTGAGAGGTTTTCGACGCTACTAGTCCCAGAGCTGAGGGATATAAACAGCGACAAAGGTCCGAAGGCAGTGAACCCTGTGTCAGTGGAGGGGCGAAGAACCCCGAGAGGTGAGGTCAAGACATACCAGACGCTAAGGTAAATTAACACTGTAGACAGGAAAAAATCACAAAAATACATAAATTCATTTCGTACACTGTGCAAAAAAATACTAGAATACATTTTTTCTTTTTCATCTATAGTTTAAAAGGCAAAGATGAATGAGTGAGAGGAGTCATGTGTCAAAACTTGTGTAGGGAAAACTGGAAGCTGTGAGTAAGTGATTGCTGATGGCAACGAGTTTCTACCTCAGGGAGGGCAGTGCCAGGCTGCCATGTCGCTTGGCAGTGACGAGTGTTTATATAGGTGTTACCTAGTTATGAGTGTTGGTGCGGACGATGATGTCTGTTTACATTTCTGAGCTAGCTTTATTTATCTTCAGTTTCTTATGTCTGTGCCTTTGGTAGTATCTATCCTAATTGTTCTCTCTCTCTTTCTCTCTCTTTCTCTCTCTCTCTCTCTCTCTCTCTCTCTCTCTCTCTCTCTCTCTCTCTCTCTCTCTCTCTCTCTCTCTCTCTCTCTCTCTCTCTCTCTCTCTCTCTTTTTCTCTCTCTCTTTTTCTCTCTCTCTTTCTCTCGATTCTCCCTAATAAGAGAAGAAAGTAAATTCTATAACAGTCATTGGTTTGTCAAGTTTAAAGCCTATCGACTACACAAGGGTCATTAAGGCTACACACATCCAGCTCTGAGCGTATACTCCATTCTCTGGAAGATATAAAAAAAACAATCTTTCCAGATTAACCCTGCACATTGCCTCTGGAAATGATTATGCAAATTCTCTCTTACGTTCACCCTGCCACCGACTTTTTTGTATATACGATTATGTACATAATTTTTATATAAGTACTAAGGCGCACCATAATTAGGAAGATCGATATTTGATATGTCGTCTTTCACTTTCGTTGTCTCTTGCTCTTTTATTATTATTATTATTATTATTATTATTATTATTATTATTATTATTATTATTATTATTATTATTAATTTATTATTATATTTTTTATTATTTTCCTTATTTAAATTATATTAAATTTATTATTATTAGATATTCATTAATTTTCCTCCTATTTAAATTATATTAAATACTTATTTTTTTTAGATATATGCATTAATCAATAGTTATGAATATTATGGAAAATACACATAAAGCAGAGTGAATGAGTGAGACACGTACAAGACTTTACTGAGGTCAGTGAAGATAGTAAGTGAGGTGTTGCACAGGTGTATAACTCAGCAGACTGTCCTTATTGTTTATCAGTTATGTTGACGAGCACAGAGCCAAGTTATGTTGGCGAGCACAGAGACAAGTTATGTTGACGAGCACAGAGACAAGTTATGTTGATGAGCACAGAGACAAGTTATGTTGTCGAGCACAGAGACAAGTTATGTTGACGAGCACAGAGACAAGTTATGTGGACGAGCACAGAGACAAGTTATGTTGACGAGCACAGAGACAAGTTATGTTGTCGAGCACAGAGACAAGTTATGTTGACGAGCACAGAGACAAGTTATGTGGACGAGCACAGAGACAAGTTATGTTGACGAGCACAGAGACAAGTTATGTTGACGAGCACAGAGACAAGTTATGTTGACGAGCACAGAGACAAGTTATGTTGACGAGCACAGAGACAAGTTATGTTGACGAGCACAGAGACAAGTTATGTTGACGAGCACATAGACAAGTTATGTTGACGAGCACAGAGACAAGTTATGTTGACAGACAGAGACAAGTTATGTTGACGAGCACAGAGACAAGTTATGTTGACGAGCACAGAGACAAGTTATGTTGACGAGCACAGAGACAAGTTATGTTGACGAGCACAGAGACAAGTTATGTTGACGAGCACAGAGACAAGTTATGTTGACGAGCACAGAGACAAGTTATGTTGACGAGCAAGAGACAAGTTATGTTGAGACAGAGACAAGTTATGTTGACGAGCACAGACAAGTTATGTTGACGAGCACAGAGACAAGTTATGTTGACGAGCACAGAGACAAGTTATGTTGACGAGCACAGAGACAAGTTATGTTGACGAGCACAGAGACAAGTTATGTTGACGAGCACAGAGACAAGTTATGTTGACGAGCACAGAGACAAGTTATGTTGACTAGCACAGATATCAAGTTATGTTGACGAGCACAGAGACTAAGTTATGTTGCGAGCACAGAGACAAGCTTATGTTGACGAGCACAGTTTTCAGACCATTTGTAGGATTATGTTGACGAGCTGACAGAGACAAGTTATGTTGACGAGCATATGAGGACAAGTTATGCTGTACGAGCTAGATACAAGTTCATGGACAGAGGACCATATCTTACAGCTCCTTTGTGGCTCGATCTTTGACTGCTTTATGAGCGTAGTTATGTTGACGAGCACAGAGACAGTTATGTTGACGAGCACAGAGACAAGTTGTCTGACGACACAAGACAGTCATGTTACGAGCACAGAGACAAGTTATGTTGTACGACAGAGACAAGTTTCTGTCACTGATGGCACAGAGACAAGTTATGTTGATGTACACAGTTGTAGCAGCAGTTATGTTGTTGACGAGCACTGAGACAAGTATGTTGTGTACAGACAATTGTTGCTGAGATCAGGATAGTTATGTTGACTGTAGTCATCTTGTATGTTTCAATGTTATGTTGCTCACTTGTGCTAAGTGTGTATGTTGACTTGGCTATCATGATTTGCATGTTGTCATCGTTGTCTGTGTCACGTTGTACTGGTTCAGTGATGACTGTGTCACTGATGAATGTCTGATTCTGACTGTATGACGGATCAAGTTGTACTGTTTGCTGAGTTCAGGATGTCTGTTGTCACTGTTGGCTGGTCAGTGAAGTTGTTGTACTGTGAGCTAGGTACAAGTGATGTTGACGGTCACTGTTGTGGGACAGTGATGTCTGTTGTCACACTGTGCTGGTCAGTGATGCTGTTGTCACTGCAGTTGTCTGGTTCAGTGATGTCTGTTGTCACAGGTCATGATGTGTTCATGTTGCGAGCTACGTAGACAGTTATGCTGGATCGTGAGTCGTTATGTTGACGAGTCAGTAGAGAGTTATGTTGATGAGCACGAGCAGATGTTATGTTGACTCACTGAGCAGTTATGTGATGTGATGTCATGTTTTGTTCAGTGATGTCTGGTCACTTTGTTGCGGTCAGATGATCGTTATGTTGACGAGCTGGAACAGTTATGTCTGTTGTCACTGTGCTGTTCAGTGAAGTTTGTTGTCTGTTCTAGGATTCAGTTATGTCTGTATGGTCACAGACAGTTTGTGTCATGATGTCTGTGTACAGTTATGCTGGTCAGTGATGCAGTTGTCACTGTTGTGCCCGGATCAGTGATGTCTGTTGTCACGTTGTGCTGTTCATGATGTCTGTTGTCACTGTTGTGCTGGTTCATGATGTCTGTTGCACTGTTGTCGGTCAGTGATGTCTGTTGTCATGTTGGCTGGATCAGTGATTTGACGCCAGAGCTGTTGTATGTTGTGCCTGACAGTGATGTCTGAGGCATTGTCTACTGTTGTGCTGGATCAGTGATGTTGTTGTCACTAGTTGTGCTAGTTCATGATGTCTGTTGTCACTTTGTGCTGGTTCAGTGATGTTGTTGTCACTGTTGTGCTAGTTCAGTGATGTCTGTGTCACTGTTGTGCTGGTCAGTGATGTCTGTTGTCACTGTTTGCTGGTTCAGTGATGTCTGTTGTCACTGTTGTGCTGGTTCAGTGATGTCTGTTGTCACTGTTGTGCTGTTCAGTGATGTCTGTTGTCACTGTTGTGCTGGTTCAGTGATGTCTGTTGTCACTGTTGTCTGGTTCAGTGATGTCTGTTGTCACTGTTGTGCTGGTTCAGTGATGTCTGTTGTCACTGTTGTGCTGGTTCAGTGATGTCTGTTGTCACTGTTGTGCTGGTTCAGTGATGTCTGTTGTCACTGTTGTGCTGGTTCAGTGATGTCTGTTGTCACTGTTGTGCTGGTTCAGTGATGTCTGTTGTCACTGTTGTGCTGGTTCAGTGATGTCTGTTGTCACTGTTGTGCTGGTTCAGTGATGTTTGTTGTCACTGTTGTGCTGGTTCAGTGATGTCTGTCACTGTGCTGTCGATCTGTTGTCTGTGCTGGTCAGTGATGTCTGTTGTCACTGTTGTGCTGGTTCAGTGATGTCTGTTGTCACTGTTGTGCTGGTCGATGTCTGTTGTCACTTGTGGTCATTGTCTGTAGCTGGTTCAGTGATGTCTGTTGTCACTGTTGTGCTGGTTCAGTGATGTCTGTTGTCACTGTTGTGCTGGTTCAGTGATGTCTGTTGTCACTGTTGTGCTGATTCAGTGATGTCTGTTGTCACTGTTGTGCTGGTTCAGTGATGTCTGTTGTCACTGTTGTGCTGGTTCAGTGATGTCTGTTGTCACTGTTGTGCTGGTTCAGTGATGTCTGTTGTCACTGTTGTGCTGGATCAGTGATGTCTGTTGTCACTGTTGTGCTGGTTCAGTGATGTCTGTTGTCACTGTTGTGCTGGTTCAGTGATGTCTGTTGTCACTGTTGTGCTGGTTCAGTGATGTCTGTTGTCACTGTTGTGCTGGTTCAGTGATGTCTGTTGTCACTGTTGTGCTGGTTCAGTGATGTCTGTTGTCACTGTTGTGCAGGATCAGTGATGTTTGTTGTCACTTGTTGTGCGTCAGTGATGTTGTCATGTGCTGGTTCGTGTTGTGTCACTGTTGTGCTGGTTCAGTGATGTTTGTTGTCACTGTTGTGCTGGTTCAGTGATGTCTGTTGTCACTGTTGTGCTGGTTCAGTGATGTCTGTTGTCACTGTTGTGCTGGTTCAGTGATGTCTGTTGTCACTGTTGTGTGCTGGTTCAGTGATGTCTGTTGTCACTGTTGTGCTGGTTCAGTGATGTCTGTTGTCACTGTTGTGCTGGATCAGTGATGTCTGTTGTCACTGTTGTGCTGGTTCAGTGATGTCTGTGTTCACTGTTGTGCTGGTTCAGTGATGTCTGTTGTCACTGTTGTGCTGGTTCAGTGATGTCTGTTGTCACTGTTGTGCTGGTTCAGTGATGTTTGTTGTCACTGTTGTGCTGGTTCAGTGATGTCTGTTGTCACTGTTGTGCTGGTTCAGTGATGTCTGTTGTCACTGTTGTGCTGGATCAGTGATGTCTGTTGTCACTGTTGTGCTGGTTCAGTGATGTTTGTTGTCACTGTTGTGCTGGTTCAGTGATGTCTGTTGTCACTGTTGTGCTGGTTGAGTGATGTTTGTTGTCACTGCTGTTCTGGTTCAGTGATGTTTGTTGTCACTGTTGTGCTGGTTCAGTGATGTTTGTTGTCACTGTTGTGCTTGTTCAGTGATGTCTGTTGTCACTGTTGTGCTGGTTCAGTGATGTCTGTTGTCACTGTTGTGCTGGTTCAGTGATGTCTGTTGTCACTGCTGTGCTGGTTCAGTGATGTTTGTTGTCACTGTTGTGCTGGTTCAGTGATGTTTGTTGTCACTGTTGTGCTGGTTCAGTGATGTCTGTTGTCACTGTTGTGCTGGTTCAGTGATGTCTGTTGTCACTGTTGTGCTGGTTCAGTGATATGTGTTGTCACTGCTGTGCTGGTTCAGTGATGTTTGTTATCACTGCTGTGCTGGTTCAGTGATGTTTGTTGTCACTGCATTTTCAAGTGGACATCAATGTCCTTGTGTTCCTCCTGCCTCTGCTATGTGGTTATTCTCTTTTTTTTTCTTTTTTTTAAATACTTTTTTCTTAGTACACCTTGGGTTAGTGTCTCAGGTATTTTCTACTCTCTCTGTGTGTGAGTATTGGCAAGATCCTGCCTCCGGAAATGTAAAGGGGATTTTCATGGTGGCAGATTTGCTTGAAACTTGAACTTAGAAGCATATGTTTGCTATGAGAACACGCTGCATGTTGGGTACTAGCGTGGACCGGATGGTAACTAATGGAGTGGTCGTTCAGAGAGAGAGAGAGAGAGAGAGAGAAGAGAGAGAGAAACCAGAGAAAACCTGCCTATCTCCTTGGTCTGTCTTCAAGCTGTCCACCAAGTTGAGTTAGGTTGGAAACCTTTAGAGTTGCCTTTGTGCTTGAAAAGATATGTCCCATGACATTACTCCTGTTGTGAGAGGTGGACATCACTTCCTGCTCTCCACCAAGTCTGTAAGTACGGAATTCCACTCTTGTTTCTTTTTATATTATGTGTTGGTTTTATTTTGTTAATATAACCGGACCTGATTTGATTACGTATGTAAACATATTTTTTCTTAGTCCTCACCATTTCTTTCAAAGGCCTACTGGCTCTCATGTGAGTGACTGCTTGTACACATTTCTGACTTTCGTTTAGTTTTTTAGTTTTTTTTTTTTGTCTTTTAGCCTTGTTGATGGAATCAGGTCAGTGGACGCCGGCGAGACAAGACGGGCAGCTGGATCTATGAATTAGTTCAGAAACTTCCCCTCATCTTTAGGTTAACACAGCAGTTTGTCATATACTTTTTAATTGATCATCAGTTGTCTTTAAAACCCGTCAGCAACCTTCACCACTGAGCAGGAAAAGCCATCGTTAGTTACCCGTTATGTAATAACGGTGGAAGAAATACTAGCAATCCGTTTTTTTCTGTCTCGTGCTCACTTTTATTTATTAGTCTCGTCCAGCAGTGACTGCCTGGTCTTACACAGGCTTCTCGCTCAACATCGTGAATCCTGACAGGTACCTGCAATGTCCATTATTTGCTTCAGTCAGGAAAGTTTCATGCTTGATTGTTTTACATTTATATATATATATATTTGCTTACTTTCAATAAAATTTATTATTTTTCTTGTTATATTTTTTCCCCATATTTTCTTTTCATACAGAGGAATGGTCCTCTCAGATGCCCCTTGGAGGGTCTGAAAGTGCCGTTATACGTTCACATCTGTATTGAAAGACTTGAATAATAAAATAAATCACAATAACCTGGTTGGAACATGTCACAAATAAGCCACAGTTTAGAGAGGAAATGTTAGACGACGTTTTGAACCTTCCTGGAAGAGAAGTAAAGTTGACTACGATGCAAACCAGAGTTGAGATGACCTGTCTGTGTAACAGGTTTTTTTCCTAGTCAGTAAAAAAATTGTTGAAACAAGTAGAGTTATACAAAGACGTTTAACTAACAGGAGATACATAAGTATACTTGTAGACATAGTCTTCATCAGTATACCCGGGTATGCTGTATCCTCAGAGGATAAATTAAAGTATAATCGTTCTAATTTATGGTTTATAATGAGGAACATTTAAAAGCAGCAGTTACCGGAGTGAGGTGTGTCACTGTGACTCTCTCTCCCTAGGGTTGCCATGTTGAGGTGTGTTGGCGTGACCCTGGCCACGCTGGTGACCCTAGCCAAGCTAGTGACCCTGGCCACGCTGGTGACACTGACCACGCTAGTGACCCTGGCCACGCTGGTGACCCTGACCACGCTAGTGACCCTAGCCACGCTAGTGACCCCACGCTAGTGACCCTGGCCACGCTGGTGACCATGGCCACGCTGTTGACCCTGGCACGCTAGTGCCCTCCACGCTAGTGACCTGGCCGCTAGTGACCCTGGCCACGCTGTCCCTGGCACGGTGACCATGGCCACGCTGGTGACCCTGGCCACGCTGGTGACACTGGCCACGCTAGTGACCCTGGCCACGCTGGTGACCCTGGCCGCGTGACCCCACGCTAGTGACCTGGCCACGCTGGTGACCCTGGCCACGCTGGTGACCCTGGCCACGCTGGTGACCATGGCCACGCTGGTGACCCTGGCCACGCTGGTGACCCTGGCCACGCTAGTGACCCTGGCCACGCTGGTGACCCTGGCCACGCTAGTGACCCTGGCCACGCTGGTGACCATGGCCACGCTGGTGACCCTGGCCACGCTAGTGACCCTGGCCACGCTAGTGACCCTGGCCACGCTGGTGACCCTGGCCACGCTGGTGACCCTGGCCACGCTAGTGACCCTGGCCACGCTGGTGACCCTGGCCACGCTGGTGACCCTGGCCACGCTGGTGACCCTGGCCACGCTGGTGACCATGGCCACGCTGGTGACCATGGCCACGCTGGTGACCCTGGCCACGCTAGTGACCCTGGCCACGCTGGTGACACTGGCCACGCTAGTGACCCTGGCCACGCTGGTGACCATGGCCACGCTGGTGACCCTGGCCACGCTAGTGACCCTGGCCACGCTAGTGACCCTGGCCACGCTGGTGACCCTTACCACGCTGGTGACCCTGGCCACGCTGGTGACCATGGCCACGCTGGTGACCATGGCCACGCTGGTGACCCTGTCCACGCTAGTGACCCTGGCCACGCTAGTGACCCTGGCCACGCTAGTGACCCTGGCCACGCTGGTGACCATGGCCACGCTGGTGACCCTGGCCACGCTGGTGACACTGGCCACGCTAGTGACCCTGGCCACGCTGGTGACCATGGCCACGCTGGTGACCCTGGCCACGCTAGTGACCCTGGCCACGCTAGTGACCCTGGCCACGCTGGTGACCCTACCACGCTGGTGACCCTGGCCACGCTGGTGACCATGGCCACGCTGGTGACCATGGCCACGCTGGTGACCCTGTCCACGCTAGTGACCCTGGCCACGCTGGTGACACTGGCCACGCTAGTGACCCTGGCCACGCTGGTGACCATGGCCACGCTGATGACCCTGGCCACGCTAGTGACCCTGGCCACGCTAGTGACCCTGGCCACGTTGGTGACCCTGGCCACGCTGGTGACCCTGGCCACGCTGGTGACCATGGCCACGCTGGTGACCCTGGCCACGCTGGTGACCCTGGCCACACTAGTGACCCTGGCCACGCTAATGACAATGGCCACGCTAGTGACCCTGGCCACGCTAGTGACCCTGGCCACGCTGGTGACCCTGGCTACGCTGGTGACCCTGGGCACGCTAGTGACCCTGGCCACGCTAGTGACCCTGGACACATAAGAACATAAGAAAGGAGGAGCACTGGAGCAGGCCTGTTGGCCCATACTAGGCATGGCCTTCTCATTCCATCCCACTAACAGAATATTTGTTCATCCCAATCTTCAATGCTACCCAAGAAATAAGCTTTGATAATTCTAGTTACTCATGTGCAATTCCCACTCAAATCCAACCCCTCTCACTCATGAATTTATCCAACCTAAATTTGAAACTACCCAAGGTCCTAGCTTCAATAACCCTACTAGGCAGACTGTTCCACTCGTCAACTACCCTATTTCCAAACCAATGCCCGCAATGCACAGCATATTAGGGGCTTTTGGCATGTACATCTCATTAATAACTAAGTAATAACTATGTAATAATTATGTATATATATGTCTACCATATATAATTGTACAATGTCTCAATAAAGTATTATTATTATACTTTCCTATATCCTTTCTAAATCTAAATTATCTAATTTGAATCCATTATTGCGGGTTCTCTCTTAGAGAGATATCCTCAAGACCTTATTTATATCCCCTTTGTTAATACCCATTTTCCACTTGTATACCTCGATCATGTCTCCCCTCATTCTTCGTCTTACAAGTGAATGTAATTTTATGTTCTTCAATCTTTCTTCATACGGAAGATTTCTAATGCTATGTATTAATTTAGTCATTCTACGCTGAAAGTTTTATAACGAATTAATATCCATTCTGTAATATGGAGACCAGAACTGAGCTGCGTAATCTAAGTGAGGTCACGCTGGTGACCCTAGCCACGCTGGTGACCCTAGCCACGCTGGTGACCCTGGCCACGCTGGTGACCCTTGCCACGCTGGTGACCCTGGCCACGCTGGTTACCCTGGCCACGCTGGTGACCCTGGCCACGCTGGTGACCCTTGCCACGCTGGTGACCCTGGCCACGCTGATGACCCTGGCCACGCTGGTGCTCTCCTTAATTATCTTTCTTATTCTTACAATCTCAGCTTCGTCATAAACTGTCATCGATTTCAGCACCCGGGTTACGGCGGTGCAGCAACCACACTCACGACTTTCATTGCAGACATTCCTTATTCACCCAAGGGTCATTCAATACCAGAAGTCACACCACCACGGGTCACTCAATACCAAAAGTCACACCACCACGGGTCACTCAATACCAGAAGTCACACCACCACGGGTCACTCAATACCAGAAGTCACACCACCACGGGTCACACAATACCAGAAGTCACACCACCACGGGTCACTTAATACCAGACGTCATACCACAAAGGGTTACTCAATACCAGAAGTCACACCACCACGGGTTACTCAATACCAGAAGTCACACCACCACGGGTTACTCAATACCAGAAGTCACATCACCAACGGGTCACTCAATACCAGAAGTCACACCACTACGGGTTACTCAATACTAGAAGTCACACCACCACGGGTTACTCAATACCAGAAGTCATACCACCCACTGGTTACTCAATACCAGAAGTCACACCACCCATGGGTTACTCAATACCAGAGGTCAAACCACCCACGGGTTACTCAATACCAGAAGTCACACCACCCACGGGTTACTCAATAACAGAGGTCACACCACCCACGGGTTACTCAATACCAGAGGTCAAACCAACCACGAGTTACTACCAGAGGTCACACCTCCGACGGCTTACTCACTCCCAGAGGTCACACCACCTACAGGTTACTACCAGAGGTCAGACCACCCAAAGGTTACTCACTACCAGAGGTCACACCTCCAACGGTTTACTCACTGTCAGAGGTCACACCACCTACAGGTTACTACAAAAGGTCACACCACCTACGAGTTACTACCAGAGGTCACAAAAGCCAAGGGTTAATCACTACTAGAGGTCACACCACTCACAAGATACTCACTACCAGGGGTCACACCACCCACGGGTTACTCACTACCAGAGGTCACATTACTCAAGTGTTATACTACCAGAAGTAACACAACCCATCAGTTACTCACTTCCTGAGGTCACACCACCCACGGGTTGCTCACTACTAGGATTCACACCACTCACGGGTTGCTTAAAATCAGAGGTCACACCACTTATTTGTTACTCACTACCAGAGTTCACACCAACGCGTTACTCACTACCAGAGGTCACACCACCCATGGGTTACTCACTCCCAGAAGTCACTCCACCCACGGGTTACTCACTACCAGAGGCCACACCACCTACGGGTTACTAGAAGAGGTCACGCCACCTACGGGTTACTGCTAGAGGTTCACACAACCCACGGGTTTCTCACTACGTGAGGTCACACATCCGACGGTTTACTCAATCAAAGAGGTCACAGCACCTACAGGTTACTACGAGAGGTTACACCACCCAAGGGTTACTCACTACCAGAGGTCACACCACCAACGGGTTACTCACTACCATAGGTCACACCACCCACAGGTTATTACCAGATGGCACACCACCTACGGGTTACTACCAGAGGTCACACAACCCATAGGTTACTTAACACCAGAGGTCAAACAACCCTCGGGATACTCAATACCAGAGGTCACACCACCAACGGGTTACTCAAAACCAGAGGTCACACAACCCACAGGTTACTCAATACCAAAGGTCACACCACCAATAGGTTGCTTAAAATCAGAGGTCACACCACCTATGGGTTACTTACTACCTGGGTTCACACCAACGCGTTACTCACTACCAGAGGTCACACCACTCACGGGTTGCTCACTACCAGAGGCCACACCAGCTACGGGTTACTACCAGAGGCCACACCACCTATGGGTTTCTCACTACCTGAGGTCACACCACTCACGGGATACTAACTACCAGAAGTCTCACCACCCACGGGTTACTCAATACCAGGGGTCACACCACCCACCTGGTTACTAACTACCAAAGGTCACACTACCCACGAGTTACTCACTACCAGAGGTCACACCACCAGAAGTCACACCACATACGAGTTACCACCAGAGGTCACATCACCCACGGGTTACTACAAGAGGTCACACCACCCACGGGTTACTCACTACCAAAGGTCACACCACCCACGGGTTGCTCATTAATATGGGACATACCACTCACGGGTTGCTCACCATCAGACGTCACACCACTCACGAGTTGTAACCAGAGGTCACACCACCAACGGGTTACTCACTACCATAGGTCACACCACCCACGGGTTACTCAATACCAGAGGTCACACCACCCACCGGTTACTACCAGAGGTCACACCACCTACTGGTTATTACCAGAGGTTACACCACCTACGGGTTACTACTAGAGGTCACACCACCCACGGGTTACTCACTTCCAGAGGTCACACCAAAACAGAGTTGCTACCAGAGTTCACACCACCCACGGGTTACTCACTACCAGTTGTTATCCCACCCACCTGGTTACTCACTACCAGAGGTCACACTACCCATGGGTTACCCACTACCCGAGGTCACACCACCCATGGGTTGCTCACCACCCTAGGTCACACCACACACGGGTTACTCACTATCAGAGGTCATACCACCCACGGGTTACTACTAGAGGTCACACCACCCACGGGTTACTCACTTCCAGAGGTCACACCACAAAAGAGTTGCTACCAGAGGTCACACCACCACGGGTTACTCACTACCAGTTGTTATCCCACCCACCTGGTTACTCACTACCAGAGGTCACACTACCCAAGGGTTTCTCACTACCAGAGGACACACCACTCACGGGTTACTCACTACCAGAGGTCACACCACCCACGGGTTGCGCACCACCCACGAGTTACTACCAGAGGTCACACCACCCACGAGTTACTACCAGAGGTCACACCACCTACAGGTTACTACAAGAGGTCACACCACCCACGGGTTCCTCACTACCAGAGGTCCCACCAACCACGGGTTACTCACTACCAGAGGTCACACCAACCAAGGGTTAATCACTACAAGAGTTCACACCACCCAAGGGCTAAACACTACCAGAGGTCACACAACCTACGGGTTACTACTAAAGGTCACACCACCTACGGGTTACTACCAGAGGTAACAAAAGCCACAGGGTAATCACTATTAGAGGTCACACCACTCACAAGGTACTTACTACCAGGGATCACACCACCCACGGGTTACTCACTAACAGAGGTCACACTACTCAAGGGTTATTCACTACCAGAGGTCACACCACCCACATGTGGCTCACTACTAGGGGTCACCCCACCCACGGGTTGCCTAAAATCAGAGGTCACACCACCCATGGGTTACTAACTACCAGAGTTCACACTAACGCGTTACTCACTAACAGAGGTCACACCACGCACGGGTTACTCACTACCAGAAGTCACACCACCCACGGGTCACTAACAGAGGCTACACCACCTACGGGTTACTACCATAGGTCACACCACCTACGGGTTACTGCTAGAGGTCACACCACCCACGGGTTACTCTCTATCTGAGGTCACACCACCCACGGGTTGCTCACTACTAGGGGTCACACCACCCACGGGTTGTTCAAAATCAGAGGTAACTCTACCCACGAGTTACTTCCATTGGTCAGACTACCAACGGGTTACTAACTACCAGAGGTCACACTACCCACGGGTTACTCACTACCAGAGGTCACACTAACCACAGGTTACTACCAGAGGTCACATCACCTAAGGGTTACTAACAGAGGTAACTCCAGCTACGGGTTACTACTAGAGGACACACCACCCATGGGTTACTCACTACCAGAGGTCACACCACTCATGGGTTACTCACTACCAGAGGTCACACCACCCACGGGTTACTAACTACCAGAAGTCTCACCACCCATTGGTTACTCACTACCATGGGTCACACCACCCACCTGGTTACTCACTACCAAAAGTCTACTACCCACAGGTTACTCTTTACCAGAGGTCACTCAACCCACGGATTACACACTACCAGAGGTCACACCACCAGAGGTCACACCACCAGAGGTCTCACCACCAACGAGTTACTACCAGAGGTCACACCACCAACGGGTTACTCACTACCATAGGTCACACCACCCACGGGTTACTCAATAGCAGAGGTCACACCACCCACGGGTTACTATCAGAGGTCACATTACCCACGAGTTACTACCAGAGGTCACACCACCAACGGGTTACTCACTACTAGAGGTCACACCACCCACGGGTTACTCACTGCCGGTTGTCATACCACCCACCTGGTTACTCAGTACCAGAGGTCACACTACCTACGGGTTAATCACTATCAGAGGTCACACCACCCACTGGTTACTCACTTCCTGGGATCACACCACCCACGGGTTATTACCAGAGGTCACACTCCCAAAAAGTCACTAACATGGGTCACATCTCCCTACCCCCTTCTGCTAACACTGGGGAAGAGGGATAAGGAAAAAACAACATATAGGAGGGAGAGATTACTTAGTGAATGGCCTGGCATCACAAGCACCACGGGCCACCAGCTGCAGGTAGACAGAAAAGGTATTTCAGTCTGGAGAGAGAGGCACGACAGGCGCTGCATAATAAGAAAGATCTGGGAGAGCACATCACACAGAGCACATCACCGCAAGCATGTGAAAAGTAGTCTAAGCCAAAGAATTACCTTCAGAAACCTTAACAAAAAAAAAAATAGTTTTGGCCTTCATATATGATATAGGAAGGTTCATCTTGTGGGCACATGACACAAGTGATCAACGTTCAGGAATTTCAGAGAAGGAAAGAAGTCATTACTTCGAGGAGAATCTGAAGGAGTTCCAACAACACTATGTCTCTGTCTCTGTCTCTCCTTTCCAAGCTTCCTTCGTATTAAAAATTCACTCTCACGATTATATATCATAGAGCCTGAAACACCCCTACACTCATGTCAAGTCACGAGTGTTCTGAAGGTTGGAGCATTTGACAATATAATGAGAAAATAAAGAATCTATAGAGACAAAACCAGGACACTAAGATTCGTATTAGGAAAGTTGTTTATAAGGATTGTTTCAACATAAAACTCTTCAGTGAATAAGATCTTACCTCAGTCACCAGTCACAACATCAGTCACTTTATTACTTCCGCATTCACATCCTTAATCACTCAATAAAGAACGATAAGTCATAATGCCGTGGCTGGAACAATAATGACTTAACAATGGTTCATGATGGCTCGAAACGCATTCATGAGGGTCTTCTCCTTAATGTCTATTTTGATAACTCACTCATAGTAAAAAACAAATCACAACTTCAGTCACAGCCAAGATCACACAGCTTCAGTCACAGCTGAGATCTCACACAGCTTCACTCACAGCTGAGATCACACACAGCTTCACTCACAGCTGAGATCACACACAGCTTCAGTCACAGCCAAGATCACACACAGCTTCAGTTACAGACAAGATCACACACAATACTCACAACCAGCAAGGATTCATGGAAGGCAAATCCTGTGTCACAAACCTTTTGGAGTTCTATGACAAAGTAACAGAAGTAAGACACGAGAGAGAGGGGTGGGTTGATTGAATTTTCTTGGACTGCTAGAAGGCCTTCGACATAGTTCCTCACAAGAGATTAGTGTAGAAGCTAGAAGATCATGCGTGTATAACAGGAAGGGCACTGCAATGGATCAGAGAATCCCTGACAAGGAGGCAACAACGGGTCATGGTGCGTGATGAGGTATCACAGTGGGCGCCTGTGACGAGCGGGGTCCCACAGGGGTTAGTCCTAGGACCAGTGCTATTCTTGGATATATGAGAAAGACGTGACGAAAGGGATAGACTCAGAACAAGCTGGACACCTGGTCCAGCAATTGCCTTCTCGAATTTAACCCCGCCAAATGCAAAGTCATGAAGATTGGGTAAGGGCAAAGAAGACCGCAGACAGAGTATAGGCTAGGTGGCCAAAGACTGCAAACCTCGCTCAAGGAGAAAGATCTAGGGGTGAGTATGACACTGAACACGTCTCCGGAAGCACACATCAACCAGATAACTGCTGCAGCATCTGACAAACCTAAGAATAGCGTTAAGATACCTTTGTAAGGAATCGTTCAAGACACTGTACACCGGGTACGTCAGGCTATACTTGAGTGTGCAGCACCAGTTTGGAACCCACAACTGGTCAAGCACGTCAAGAAATTAGAGAAAGTGCAAAGGTTTGCGACAAGGTTAGTTCCAGAGCTAAGGGAAATGTCCTACGAAGAAAGGTTAAGGGAAATCGGCATGACGACACTGGAGGACGACAGGAGGGTTAGGGAAGACATGATAACGACATACAAAATACTGCAGGGAATAGACAAGGTGGATAGAGACAATATGTTCCAGAGATAGGACACAGAAACGAGGGGTCACAATTGAAAGTTGAAGACTCAGATGAGTCAAAGGGATGTTAGGAAGTATTTCTTCAGCCATAGAGTAGTCAGGAAGTGGAATAGTCTAACAAGCGATGTAGTGGAGGCAGGAACCATACATAGCTTTAAGACGAGGTATGATAAAGCTTATGGAGCAGGTAGAGAGAGGACCCAGTAGCGATCAGTTAAGAGGCGGGGCCAGGACCTGAGTCTCGACCCCTGCAACCACAATTAGGTGAGTATTAGGTGAGTACAGCTTCAGTGACAGCCAAGATCACACACAGCTTCAGTGACAGCCAAGATCACACACAGCTTCAGTGACAGCCAAGATCACACACAGCTTCAGTCAGAGCTAAGATCACACAGCTATAGTCACGGCAAAGATCACACAGCTTTAATCACAGTCAAAATCATACAGCTTCAGTCACAGCTAGATTCACACAGCTTCAGTAAGAGCTTAGATCACACAGCTATAGTCACTGCAAAGATCACACAGCTTTAGTCACGGCAAAGATCACACATCTTCGGTCACAGCCAAGATTACACAGCTTCAGTCACAGCCAAAATCATACAGCTTCAATCACAGCTAGGTTCACATTGCTTCGGTCACAGCCAAGATCACATAGCTTCACTCACAGCTAAGTTCACACAGCTTCAGTCACAGCCAAGATCACATAGCTTCACTCACAGCTAGGTTCACATTGCTTCAGTCGCAGCCAAGATCACATAGCTTCACTCACAGCTAGGTTCACACTGTTTCAGTCACAGCCAAGATCACATAGCTTCACCCACAGCTAGGTTCATACAGCTTCAGTCACAGCTAAAATCATACAGCTTCAGTCACAGCTAGGTCGACACAGCTTCAGTCACAGAGTACATCAGAGCTTCAGTCTTGGTAACAACTCACCGCTCACATAGCTCGTAAAGAGGCATAAATAATGGCACTTCCATTACCGCTGGCACACACACAATTCAAATATGAATTCTATCATTCTACGAGGGTGAAATTCTATATATTATGAATAAAAGTAAAAGTTTTTTGGAGCAGCCTTCAACGTTGATTCAGTTCTACACAATGCAAAGTCAACCCTCATGGAATTGATAAAAAACCCTGTTGTTTGCACTGAAAAGTTATGTCTTTAAGTGTTCAGGTCTGACAATATCTTGCTTCTTGATGTTTATGTCTAGTTGTTTTCCTAGATTACAATTTTGTGATAAAAAAACCAGTTTTTCCATTGTTTATGAAAGTAACGTGATGCGTGAAGCCGCGAGTTTGGCTGAGGACGACCCGTATATTTAACGAAACTTAAACGATCGTGTTTCCGGTGTGAGCATTTCGGGGGGTCGTGGACCGGGATAAAGTTGGATCAAACGACCTGTCCTTGCACGCAGATGAAATTACGCTCCGCCGTCAAATCGAATCGTGAGAGCGAATTAAAACTCAATGCAATTATGGAGATTGGATAAGGGGGGTTAGGAGAGGGGAAGGGTGAGGTAGGGGAGTAGGTGGATAGAAGGTGGAGGGTTGTGGCGTAGTTTGATTGTACAACTTGACTGTTTGTACAACTTGACTGTTTGTACAACTTCACTACTGTGCACTTTGGATGATTTATTGCATGATTGGCTGTGTTTTAGTTAATTGATTGACTGAATGGCACACACACACACACACACACACACACACACACACACACAATATATATATATATATATATATATATATATATATATATATATATATATATATATATATATATATATATATATATTCTTTCTTTCATAAAATCGGCCGTTTCCCACCAAGGCGGGGTGGCCCAAAGAGAAAAACAAAAGTTTCTCTTTTTAACTTTTGTAATATATACAGGAGAAGGGGTTACTAGCCCCTTGCTCCCGGCATTTTAGTCGACTCTTACGACACGCATGGCTTACAGAGGAAGAATTCTGTTCCACTTCCCCATGGAGATAAGAGGAAATAAGAACAAGAACTAGTAAGAAAATAGAAGAAAACACAGAGGGATGTGTATATATATGCTTGTACATGAATGTGTAATGTGACCTAAGTGTAAGTAGAAGTAACAAGACATACCTGAAATCTTACATGTTTATGAGACAGAAAAAATACACTAGCAATCCTACCATCATGTAAAACAATTACAGGCTCTCATTTTACACTCACTTGGCAGGACGGTAGTACCTCCCTTGGCGGTTGCTGTCTACCAACCTACACACACACACACAAACACACACACACACACAACACACAAGAACTCATTTAAAATTAAGTCCTTTCTAAAATTTTCTCCTATACGTTTAAAGACATATGTTTTTTTTATTTATGTTAATGTAAAAATTAATAATTTTGTACCAAAAGAACCTTAGAAAACTTACCTAACCTTATTATAACGAACGCAACTTAATTTAGCCTAATCCAACTATATATATTTTAGATAAGTTTACAATAATTTAATAATAAACAAACACAATGAAATATATTTTTTTCGTTAAGTTCATAATGATTTTTGCGAAATTATTGCATACACAAATTTTCGCTTACCTTATTCGGCATGAAGAGCGTTGCTATTTAAGCCATAATCCCAAGTTTGACCTATTCGGCACGTATATATATATATATATATATATATATATATATATATATATATATATATATATATATATATATATATATATATATATATATATATATATATATAAATATATGATAAGATTACATGAAACAGATATCTTAATATAAACATAACCATAGAAAATATAGTAATATTCCCCGTGATTTCTCCCATCATTATGGAACATACGCTTCTAGTCTACAGATCAAGCTCTACGCGGTACATTGTAAATTTGTTGTTGTTGTCGCAGTTCAC
Source organism: Cherax destructor (assembly GCA_009830355.1). Taxonomy (NCBI): domain Eukaryota; kingdom Metazoa; phylum Arthropoda; class Malacostraca; order Decapoda; family Parastacidae; genus Cherax; species Cherax destructor. The sequence continues at coordinate 50,415 of WNWK01011194.1, forward strand.
GAATATGCATGTCCACCCACGTCTGTCTTTCCTGTTTTAACAGACATAATAATACCCCAGCAGGTATAGCAGATGTAACTAATGTGTGAGTCCATTGTGAGTGTCGTGTGTACTAAGTGTGTTTCTTAGCAGGTGTTCCAACACTCTTCTGATTATCATGAGTGAGTGTTTTGTCTTTCTCTTCTTGTTTCAGTATTTAAATCTAAATTCGTTCCTTTCACATGGCGCTGTTAAATTCATAGGTTTTTTTTCTATGGAATTTTCAGTGGCCGTTTCTTTCTCTCCAAACCCATGGTGACACATGGCCAGGTTCTTTTGTGTTTTTTGTATCCAGCTCACTCTTTATCTTCTTAACATCTTTCCCTGTTGTATGGACAGAGTCCATCCTACGTTGGCGTACTGTTCCACGACGTCTCTACGGTGACAGAATGTCACCTTGAGTCGTTGATTTTTCCTCGTTGATTTCTTATCTACGTGCTGTTTTTATTGTTATATTGCCTTTGATGATATATCGTTCAAAAACTATCACCGCATCCTACAAGCCCAGCCTCTTCAACCTCAATGCAGGCAACAAGAAACAGTGCAGGTTGTTGCATAATTTATTAATGCTGTTAAATATCAGCGTTGAAGTTAAGAAAGCCCCATTGACCAGTACATTTGCTTTAGCACTTCTTGCTTTCTCTCCGTGACCGACTCATGCATGACTGAGGGTGACTGGTAGGCTATGTAATATACAACGGCAGCGACAGTAACTCAGGCTTGCATCTCAGATCAGATTGGGCCAAGACGAGGCCAGAGCAGAGGGGAGGAGTCTATCACTTTTGTACAGGTAGTTGATTCAATCTCTTTTTATTATTATATGGTATCATTTTAATGTTCTTGCGTTACGCCTGCAAATGCAGTAATAAATGTAGTTGAAATTTATCTCTACGAGAGGATATTTGACATTTACAAAGTATCTGAAATCTAAGATTATTTTAAATTTAACATTGCCTAATTTTCATCAATATGGTAAATCACTATTGAAGTAAACATTGATACAGAAATAAAGTAAGCGAATATACACGAAAAATATGGTATGTAATAGAAAAAAATACATATTACATTTATTCTACACGCCATGATTCACATACATCAAGTGATTTACAATGACTGAACTAATACATCTGAAGTCTGAGTTTTTTTTTTAGGTGTGTGTGAGTGTGTGAAAAATTTGCTTAGTAGTATACTAATAATTAAAATATCTGTAATGCGAAATTAAGAGTTAAGAAATTCAAGTTTTGCTTTCCCATCATAAAGAGATTCCTTGACATGTTGACTAATCAGTATCAGCTAGTGGTGAAAGTGCTGACTCATATATTGCAGTTAAGCAACCTGATGTTGTGATTGCAACAGCAGCTTGATACACATCCGGCAAAGCTTGTTTACGGTCAAACAACTTTTGCAGGACCCACATCGGCCCTTAGTTATGTATGACTTATTTTCAACACGAAGTTTGAAAGATTTTGCTACTTCAAGTTTCGCGAAACTTGAGATAGATTCCGGGTTTAAAAAGAAAAAGGTTCTAATTGAAGAAACATTTCCAGGACGGCGACGCCTCTTTCCCTAGACCCATCTTGTACGTGAGCTTGCTGAAACTGTGGTAGTTGTGGGTTGAGACAGTACCTTTGGGAACTAAGAAGGAAGCATGGCTCAGATATTTTATTATAAATCGTATATAGTACCGACAGGTTAAACAAACCATACCACGGGTGGGGTTAGAACCCGCGATCAGAGAGTCGCGGGTTCTAACCCCACCAGTGGTATGGTTTGTTTGCAATTGTGACATTACGATTTCGTGAGTCATACCGACAGGTTAATAAGTAAGGCACATGTGCGAAACTAGGTATTTTTATTAGCGAAACGTTTCGCCTGCACTGCAGACTTACAGTAGAATATAGAGATGAATTCTAATCCTGGAGACAGTAAAGGAAGTGGAGAAGTTGTCTGAGGTAACCAGCCCTCTCAGCCTTGATGGCTGATTACCCAGCCCTCTCAGCCTTGATGACTGATTACCCAGCCCTCTCAGCCTTGATGACTGATTACCCAGCCCTTCAGCCTTGATGGCTGATTACCCAGCCCTCTCAGCCTTGATGACTGATTACCCAGCCCTTCAGCCTTGATGGCTGATTACCCAGCCCTTCAGCCTTGATGACTGATTACCCAGCCCTTCAGCCTTGATGGCTGATTACCCAGCCCTTCAGCCTTGATGGCTGATTACCCAGCCCTTCAGCCTTGATGGCTGATTACCCAGCCCTTAAGCCTTGATGACTGATTACCCAGCCCTTCAGCCTTGATGGCTGATTACCCAGCTCTTCAGCCTTGATGGCTGATTACCCAGCCCTTCAGCCTTGATGGCTGATTACCTAGCCCTTCAGCCTTGATGGCTGATTACCCAGTCCCTCAGCCTTGATGGCTGATTACCCAGACCTTCAGCCTTGATGACTGATTACCCAGACCTTCAGCCTTGATGGCTGATTACCCAGCCCTTCAGCCTTGATGACTGATTACCCAGCCCTTCAGCCTTGATGGCTGATTACCCAGCCCTTCAGCCTTGATGGCTGATTACCCAGCCCTTCAGCCTTGATGACTGATTACCCAACCCTTCAGCCTTGATGGCTGATTACCCAGCCCTTCAGCCTTGATGGCTGATTACCCAGCCCTTCAGCCTTGATGGCTGATTACCCAGCCCTTCAGCCTTGATGGCTGATTACCCAGCCCCTCAGCCTTGATGGCTGATTACCCAGCCCTTCAGCCTTGATGACTGATTACCCAGCCCTTCAGCCTTGATGGCTGATTACCCAGCCCTTCAGCCTTGATGGCTGATTACCCAGCCCTTCAGCCTTGATGGCTGATTACCCAGCCCCTCAGCCTTGATGGCTGATTACCCAGCCCTTCAGCCTTGATGGCTGATTACCCAGCCTCTCAGCCTTGATAGCTGATTACCCTGCCCCTCAGCCTTGATGGCTGATTACCCAGCCCCTCAGCCTTGATGACTGATTACCCAGCCCTTCAGCCTTGATAGATGATTACCCAGCCCCTCAGCCTTGATGGCTGATTACCCAGCCCCTCAGCCTTGATGACTGATTACCCAGACCTTTAGCCTTGATGACTGATTACCCAGCCCCTCAGCCTTGATGGCTGATTACCCAGCCCCTCAGCCTTGATGGCTGATTACCCAGCCCTTCAGCCTTGATGGCTGATTACCCAGCCCTTCAGCCTTGATGACTGATTACCCAGACCTTCAGCCTTGATGACTGATTACCCAGACCTTCAGCCTTGATGACTGATTACCCAGACCTTCAGCCTTGATGACTGATTACCCAGACCTTCAGCCTTGATGACTGATTACCTAGACCTTTAGCCTTGATGACTGATTACCCAGCCCCTCAGCCTTGATGGCTGATTACCCAGCCCCTCAGCCTTGATGGCTGATTACCCAGCCCCTCAGCCTTGATGACTGATTACCCAGACCTTTAGCCTTGATGACTGATTACCCAGCCCCTCAGCCTTGATGGCTGATTACCCAGCCCCTCAGCCTTGATGGCTGATTACCCAGCCCTTCAGCCTTGATGGCTGATTACCCAGCCCCTCAGCCTTGATGACTGATTACCCAGACCTTCAGCCTTGATGACTGATTACCCAGACCTTCAGCCTTGATGACTGATTACCCAGCCCCTCAGCCTTGATGACTGATTACCCAGACCTTCAGCCTTGATGACTGATTACCCAGAACTTCAGCCTTGATGACTGATTACCCAGCCCTGTGTAGACTAGAGGCTGTGTGTGGGTTATGACAGTTGGGTTAGTCGTGTCTGTTCAGTCATGTAATTCAGCCTGGGATCTGCCGCTACCTGAAATATACTTCATTTTACACAGTGTGGTGTTGGTAGATAGTGGCAATTGCAGGTCTCTGGTAAATGTAATAGCCACCAGCCCCGGCATATAGCAGAGTACATGAATGAATTCAAAGACTCGAGTACTTACGTGGAGGGAGATAGCCGTGGTACACCTAGAATATCTGCGGAGTGACGTGCCACTGCCTGTTCCAACAACGAGAGTCCTATCGCGGCTATATATTCGGTCGTGTAAGGTAACGAATTATTTCACTGCGCTGTTGTGGGTAAGTGGCCCGTCTCCATCACTGCTGGAGTGTGACTGCTGGAGTGTGACTGCTGGAGTGTGACTGCTGGAGTGTGACTGCTGGAGTGTGACTGCTGGAGTGTGACTGCTGGAGTGTGACTGCTGGAGTGTGACTGCATGAGTGTGACTGCTGGAGTGTGACTGCTGAGCCCGGTAAGGCTGGACGTGGGTAGCTGTCGGCGCGATGGGCAGTGGCAGTGTATTAATGTATGGGTAGTGTAATTACTATGTTAAGCTAAACGACTATCTCTAACTCAGCCTAAATAAGTGTAAGTAGTAATGTATAATACAGTAGCCGGTGGAGGCCTTGTTACTAGTTACTAGACTTATAAATTAAGTTGGCACAGAACTATGGCACCCCCATGTGGCCCGGTGGTCTGGTGGCTAGAGCTCTCGCTTCATACACGGAGGGCCCGGGTTCGATTCCCGGTGGGTGGAAACATTTCGACGTGTTTCCTTACACCTGTTGTCATGTTCACCTAGCAGAAAATAGGTACCTGGGTTGTTAGTCGACTGGTGTGGGTCGCATCCTGGGGGACAAGATTAAGGACCCCAATGGAAATAAGACAGACAGTCCTCGATGACGCACTGACTTTCTTGGGTTATCCTGGATGGCTAACCTTCCGGGGTTAAAAATCCGAAGAAATCTTATCTTATCTTATCTTAGGTGGGGGCTGCACGTCTCTCCCTCTCCCCCCAACTGGGTGAAGGTTTGCAACGGTTGTCTGGAGAATCACCGAGTCTCCACAAGCCCCTCAGCCTTGATGACTGACTACCCAGCTCCTCAGCTTTGATGACTGATTACCCGGAAGACTGATTACCTCAAACCACCTCTGAACTTAAGTCTACTGTATCTAGGATTACAATTCATCTCTGCATTCGAATGATGAAGACTGCAGTGGAAGCACATGAGTCTTATTCACCAACATGGCTCACACATCCTGCGTCGTCACCACCTACCCACAGATGTCACTATTGTGAAAGACTCCAATGAGGAAAATAAATAACCTGTGGCGAGAGTTTCGAAAAACTACACAGACTGGCTAACCTAACTGTAGATAGACAAACAGACAGACAGACAGGTAGACAAGTCTATTGAACACCTGTAAACGGAGAACCAGAATGAAGAGAGGCAAAATATTACTGTAAGTGACGGAATTTGGTGTGTTGATAAATAAATGTTGAATACGTGGTGGTGGAGTAGCAAGAGGAGGAAGGAGAGAAGGAGGAAGAGGAAGCTTGGTTTAATGGCTACTAATTCCATGCAATAACATCATGGAAAGGTTGTAAAGCAGTATGGGTCACACAGCGCCTGGGGACTGACTGCTGATCCCAGTTAAAGAACAGCATGGTTCTAGTTCCTTGGGTTAAGAGCTCTTCACTGGCACCAAAACTTTCTTTCCTCCCGCTATGTCTCTTTCGGCATTTGTCTCTCGCTCTCTATATATCTCTCTCTCTCTCTTCTTCTCCATCCTTCCTTGCTTTGTCCTTCTTCTCTTTCCCCCTCTCTCTCTCTTTTCTCTCTCTCTCCTCCTTCCTCTCTCTCCTCCACCTCCTCCTGATTACCCACGCACCGTTGGTCAACTAAAGATCAAAACGGCCTTTCATTTTCACCAAAGCAGTAGCTCACCAAGACAGAGCAAGCTCTCTCTCTCTATCTCTATCTCTCTCTCTCTCACTCTCTCTCTATCTCTATCTCTCTCTCTCTCTCTCTCTCTCTCTGGTCTCTCTTTATCCCCACTATAAACTCCTTTTTTACACCTTAACCTCTCTTAATTCCAGTCTCCTCTACGGCCTTGCTGTGCCGCCTAGATTATTGCCTTCCTCTTAGTTCTTGTGTTTTGTCCCCTGTGTTCTCTCTTATCTCCTTATCCCATTTCTTTTTTTCTATCTTGGGTTTACCTGGAGTTTACCTGGAGAGAATTACAGGGGTCAACGCCCCTGCGGCCCGGTCTGTGAAAAGGCCTCATGTTGGACCAGAGCCTGATCAACCAGGCTGTTACTGCTGGCCGCACGCAGTCCAATGTACGAATCACAGCCTGGCTGGTCAGGTACCGACTTTAGGTGCCTGTCCAGTGCCTGCTTGAAGACAGCCAGGGGTTTGTTGGTAATCCCCCTGATGTATGCTGGGAGCAGTTGAACAATCTTGGGCCCTTGACACTTATTGTGTTGTCCCTCAACGTGCTAGTGGCACCCCTGCTTTTCATTGGGGGGATGTTACATCGCCTGCCGAGTCTTTTGCTTTCGTAGGGAGTGATTCTCGTGTGCAAGTTTGGTACTAGTCCCTCGAGAATTTTCCACTTGTATATAATAATGTATCTCTCCCGCCTGCGTTCTAGGGAGTACAGGTTTAGGAACTTCAAGCGTTCCCAGTAATTGAGGTGGTTTATCGCAGTTATGCGTGCCATGAAGATTCTCTGCACATTTTCAAGGTCAGCAATTTCACCCGCCTTGAAAGGTGCAGTTAGTGTGCAGCAATATTCCAGCCTAGATAGAACAAGCGATCTGTAAAGTGTCAACATGGGCTTGGCATCCCTGATTTTGAAGGTACTCATTATCCATCCTGTCATTTTCTAGCAGATGTGGTTGCTACAGTGTTATGGTCCTTGAAGGTGAGATCCTCTGACATGATCACTCCCAGGTCTTTGACATTAGTTTTTCGCTCTATTGAGTGGTTGGAATTTGTTTTGTACTCCGATGAGATTTTAATTTCCTCACGTTTTCTATATCTGAGTAATTAAAATTTATCATCATTGAACTTCATATTGTTTTCTGCAGCCCATTTAAAGATTTGGCTTATGTCTGCTTGGAGTCTTGCAGTGTCTTCAACGGTGGACACTATCAAACAGATTCGGGTGTCATCTGCAAAGGAAGACACGGCACTGTGGCTTATATCCCTGTCTATGTCCGATATGAGGATGAGGAACAGGATGGGAGCGAGTACTGTGCCTTGTGGAACAGAGCTTTTCACAGTAGCTGCCTCAGACTTTACTCTGTTGACTACTACTCTTTGTTTTCTACTTGTTAGGAAATTATAGATCCATCTACCAACTTTTCCTGTTATTCATTTATCACGCATTTTGTGTGATATTACACCATGGTCACACTTATCAAAGGCTTTTGCAAAGTCTGTGTATATAACATCTGCATTCTGTTTGTCTTCTAGAGCATCCAGGACCTTGTCGTAGTGGTCCAGTAGGTGGGACAGACAGGAGCGACCTGCCCATGCTGCCCTGGGTTGTGCAATTGATGGGTATCAAGATGAGTGGTGATCTTGCTTTTTAGAACCCTTTCAACAAATTTTATGATATGGGACGTTAGTGCTATTGGTCTGTAGTTCTTTGCTATCGCTTTACTGCCCCCTTTGTGGAGTGGGGCTATGTCTGTTGTTTTTAGTAACTGCGGGACGACCCCAGTGTCCATGCTCCCTCTCCATGGGATGTTAAAAGCAGTTCTTGATGAACACAGAGTTCCATGAGTCTGGGCCTGGAGCGGAGTGCATGGGCATGTCATTTATTGCCTTTTCGAAGTCATTTGGCGTCAGGGTGATGTCAGATAGGCATGCGTCTGTTAAGTTCTGTGGCACTCTCATAAAAAAATCCTTTAGGTCTTCGATTTTCAGTATAGTTAGCGGCTCGCTAAAAACTGAGTCATACTGGGACTTAAGTAACTCACTCATTTCCTTGCTATCATCTGTGTAGGACCCATCCCATTTAAGTAGGGGCCCAATACTGGTTGTTGTTCTCGACTTTGATTTTGCATAAGAAAAGAAATACTTTAGGTTTCTTTCAATTTCATTTATGGCTTTTAGTTCTTCCCGCGTTTCTTGATTCCTGTAAGATTCCTTTAGTTTTAATTCGATGTTTGCTATTTCTCTGACCAGTGTCTCCCTTTGTATTTCAGATATAAAGGCCCCTTGTAACCGCTCCGTTATTCTTTGCCTTCGCCTGTATAGGGAGTGCCTCTCTCTTTCTAGTTTGCATCTTCTCCTCCTTTTCCTTAAGGGAATTTGCCTTGAGCAAACCTCAAGTGCCACAGAGTTAATTTGTTCTAGACATAGGTTAGGATCCGTGATGCTCAGGCTTTCTTCCCAGTTTATATCATTTAGGACTTGGTTTACTTGGTCCCACCTTATGTTTTTGTTATTGAAGTTGAATTTGGAGAAGGCTCCCTCGCGGCTGATCACATTTTGTTGATCTGGGGCTCCCCGCATGCATGTCTGGACATCTATTATGTTGTGATCTGAGTATATTGTTTTTGATATGATGACATTTCGTATCAGATCATCATTGTTGGTGAAGATGAGGTCAAGCGTATTCTCTAATCCTGTGGGCTCTACTATTTACTGGTTTAAGGTGAATTTGGTGCAGAGATTTAAAAGTTCATGTGTGTGTGAGTTTTCATCTGAGCTGCCTCCTGGTGTTATCTCTGCTACCACATTGTTTGCAATGTTCCTCCATTTTAGGGGCCTTAGGTTGAAATCCCCCAGGAGCAAGATGTTGGGGGCAGGAGCTGGAAGATTTTCCAGACAGTGGTCAATTTTCAAAAGCTGTTCTGGAATTGTTGGGACGTTGCATCCGAAGACTTGTAGACAACCACGATGACCAGGTTTTGATTCTCGATCTTTATTGCTAATACTTCAATTACATCATTTGAGGCATTTAGTAGTTCAGAACATATAAGTGACTCTGTGATATACAGGCCAACCCCCCTTTTTGCCTGTTCACTCTGTCACACCTGTATAGGTTGTAGCCCGGGATCCATATTTCATTGTCCAAGTGATCTCTTATGTGGGTCTCTGTGAAAGCTGCAAACATAGCATTTGACTCTGTAAGCAGTCCACGAATGTAGGATATCTTGTTGTTTGTTGCTGGCTTTAGACCCTTTATATTTGCAAAGATGAATGTCGTTGGATTGGTGGTATGTGGGGGGGGGGGTTCCTGGCACTAATATCTGTTGTGCTGGAGTGGAGGCCATTGACTGTGATTCCACTCCAGAAATGATTGCAGTTGTGTACAATTTCTGTCAGTTCCTGGCATATTTTTTTCCTTCCTGGTACTAAAAAACCTCTCTCTCCGGAGTAACTGTGGCTACTAAGGTTTTGCCATGATCTGGATGTTCTGTGTCGCCTCGTACCCTTTAGGTGGTATGCCTGACAATATAAGTTATAGCACTGTGTTTCCTGAATTGATGAGTGGCACATTTCAGGGTGGAAAAACTTACAGGACGGGAGGTTGCATTTGCCTGTTTTCATATGGGCAAGGCATTTTCTGGTGTGATCATAATTGCATGACCCATCTGATTTCCCAGATTTTCCATGCCTGCAGATACCAAGTGCACAATATTCACATAGGCCTGGTTTCCGTTTGCCCTGTTTTTTTGTGACTGTGTTCTTCATTTTTTCCCTATTGGTGGGTGTGTTCCTGTCTCGTTTCTGTCTTCGACACTTGTGCTTACAATGGAGCCTTCATCAGTTTCTGGTAATTTATCTTCAGTATTTCCCTGGGAATATCCCTGTTTACTATCTACCGTGGTGTTTCTAAGTTGTAACACTGTTTTTTGTGTGCCCTTGTCTACACCTGTTTCCCCTTCATTCATTTCACTAGAGCTCCTGTCCCTCTTCAGGTCACTATCATTTATTTCTCCATTCTTACAGTTACTGTCTATCTTTTCAACATCTGTAGCAGGGGCGATAGCACCATCTGGTCCAGATTTTTTACTTTCCCAACTATTATAGAATGCTGTCATGTTTGTTATGAAATCCGATTTGATGTTGTCATTTTTTAATATTGATGTGATTTTATTCCACAGTTCGGTCTCATTTGGGCATACCCAAAAAACACTTCTCTTGTTTAATATCTTGTGTAGTAGATTCTTGAATGCTTACACAAAGGGCGTGGCAGCATTTACCACAGAAGTTGCATGTAATCCATCCAGTGGAACGTTAGTTTGTTTGGTTGCATACTACACAGGGTTACTATAGTGTTTTTTATTCCTCAGATTCTCTCTTTTTTTGTTTTGTTTTATTTGCTCTATCTCGCGATTCCTGTTGTTCTGTACAAGGCTTCTGTTTTTGTTATTAGTTTCCTTTGGCTCTGGTTCAAAATGTTCCGTTCCTCTGTGTTTAATTCCTCTGACTCATCCGTTTTCTGCTCCTCTTCTGCTAGTATACTCTACCTCTCTTCGACGTTTCCTCCTATTCCGTTCCACTCTTCATCTACCTATCTTCCACATTTCCTTTCCTTCACTTATCGCGCAGCAATGTTGAGATAAGTATGAACCAATATACGGTATGTAAAGTTCTTCCCCCTCCCTCCCTCCCTCCCTCCTTCCATCCATCCCCCCAAAAACAACACGGCTCGTCTCTCATCAAAATAGAGTGAATCGAAGAAGAAAATCCATTCACCAGTATTCATTAAGTAGCTGTCTTGGCGGAAATCGGCAGACATCACGATTCCAGTGACACTCCCAACCAACTTCAGCACACACTTTCAGAGTGCTAGTACTCTATAACTCCCTCCTCCAGGACTCGAGTACGTCTAACCGATTTCTTAAAACAAACACAAGAGAAAATTATTACATTCTGACCAAGTACCAGTTTCGTTTGTGGCAGTTTAAAAAATAGCAAATTCGTAATTAGTACATGGAAATGTATTTATGTTATGACTCACGAAATCGTAATAACTTAATTGCAAACAAACCACAGAACGGGTGGAGTTTGAATCCAAAGTAAGTGAGTCGTAAACGTAGCGGGAGATTCATCTGTAAAAACTTAAATTTGTGGTCACAGTGGTGGCCCATGCTGACCTCTCTATGGTGTATATATATACACCATAAATATAGTTGGATGTATCTTATTGTAGTCAGCTGGTCCAGTGGCTTACGCACTGGCCTGGAGTTTTACAACTCGCTAGCCATAGGTTCAAATCTCACCCGTTCCTTGGTTCCATTTCTGTTAGTTCTGTTAGGGCCTCGTTCTTAATTAAGACTTGTAAGTGTCCTGGGCATCCTTCACCCGCCAGGTGAAGGATGCAAGGCAGGCCAGGTGAAGGATACAAGGCAGGCCAGGTGAAGGATACAAGGCAGGCCAAGTGAAGGATACAAGGCAGGCCAGGTGAAGGATACAAGGCTGGCCAGGTGAAGGATACAAGGCAGGCAAAGTGAAGGATACAAGGCAGGCCAGGTGAAGGATACAAGGCAGACCAAGTGAAGGATACAAGGCAGGCCAGGTGAAGGATACAAGGCTGGCCAGGTGAAGGATACAAGGCAGGCCAGGTGAAGGATACAAGGCAGGCCAGGTGAAGGATACAAGGCTGGCCAGGTGAAGGATACAAGGCAGGCCAGGTGAAGGATACAAGGCAGGTCAGGTGAAGGATACAAGGCAGGCCAGGTGAAGGATACAAGGCAGGCCAGGTGAAGGATACAAGGCAGGCCAGGTGAAGGATACAAGGCTGGCCAAAAGAATGATACAAGGCAGGCCAGGTGAAGGATACAAGGCAGGACAGGTGAAGGATACAAGGCAGGCCAGGTGAAGGATACAAGGCTGGCCAGGTGAAGGATACAAGGCAGGCCAGGTGAAGGATACAAGGCAGGACAGGTGAAGGATACAAGGCTGGCCAGGTGAAGGATACAAGGCGGTCAGTAAGAAGGAAACTCGCACACTGGGACAACAAACTCTGAAGGACATTTTGCTCCTTAATGGACCAGCATGGACCGAAACGTCGTCTCAAGTTTCTTCCATTAATTGCGAGATTTTGTGAATTTTCCAAGTTACGGTATTTATTTAGCAGGGTATTGTTCCAGCCACAGTATTTTTTTATCGCGGAATTGTTCAGCCAATGGTATTATTTTAGGGCGATATTGTTCCAGCCACGGTACTGTTCCAGCCAAGGTATTGTTAGAACATGGGTATTTTTCCAACCAAGGTATTGTTCCAACCAGGGTATTGTTCCAACCAGGGTATAGTTCCAACCAGGGTATTGTTCCAACCAGGTTATTCTTCCAACCAAGGTATTGTTAGAACTAGAGTATTCTTCTAACCAGGGTATAGTTCCAACCAGGGTATTGTTAAAACCAGGGTATTGTTCCAATCAGGGAATTGTTCCAAAAAGGGTATTGTGCCAAAGTGGGTATTGTTCCAGCCAAAGTATTGTTCCAGCCACGGTATTGTTTCAGTCACGGTATTGTTCCAGCCAAGATATTTTTCCAACCAGGGTATTGTTCCACCCAGGGTATTGTTCCAACCAGGCTATTGCTCTAACTAGGGTATTGTTCAAACTAGGGTATTGTTCCAGCCAGGGTATTGTTCCAGCCAGGGTACTGTTCCAAACTGGGTATTGTTCCAACCAGGGTATTGTTCTAAAGAGGGCATTGTTAGAACCATGTAATTGTTCCATCCAGGGTATTGTTCCAGGCATGGTATTGTTGTAACTATAGTATTGTTCCAACAAGGGAATTGTTCCAACCAGGGTATTGTTCCTACCAGGGTATTGTTCCAACCAGGGTATGTTCCAACCAGGGTATTGTTCCAACCAGGCTAGTGTTCCAACCAGGGCATTGCTCCAGCCAGGGCATTGTTCCAACCAGGGTATTATTCCAGCCAGGGTATTGTTCCAACCAGAATATTGTTCCAACCAGGGCATTGTTCCTACCAGGGTATTGTTCCATCCAGGGTATTGTTCCAACCAGGGTATTATTCCAGCCAGAGTATTGTTCCAGTCAGAGTATTGTTCAAGCCAAGGTATTGTTTCAGTCATGGTATTGTTCCAGCCATGGTATTGTTCTAGCCAGAGTATTGTTCTAACCAGAGTATTGTTCTAACCAGAGTATTGTTCCTGCCATGGTATTGTTCCAGACATTGTATTGTTCCAGCTATGGTATTGTTCCAACGATGGTATTGTTCCAGCCATGGTATTGTTCCACCCATGGTATTGTTCCAGCCATGGTATTGTTCCACCCATGGTATTGTTCCATCCATGGTATTGTTCCAACCATGGTATTGTTCCACTAATGGTATTGTTCCAGCCATGGTATTGTTCCAGCAATGGTATTGTTCCAGCCATGGTATTGTGAATTACTCGTTGTCAATACATTAATATCTTGATCGGTAAATTATAAATTAAACAAAATATTTCTGGTATTCTAATTCTTCCACGTCTTGTGTTGTACATTTCCTTTCCTGGTAATCTCTTATAAACCTTTTTTGTCTTCTGTTTTTTTCTCTTGATTTCCTCTTCCTCGTTTTAATTTCTCTGACTCGTTCCTCGCATCCTCTCTGATGTTTCCCTATTCTCCTTTTTCTTGTTGATCTCCCTTTCTCACTCAACCCCGAGTCTCTTATTTACTTCGTATTCTCATGTCATGACAATCATAAAACAGCGCTAAACCCGTTGGGATACGGGGGTGAAAGAGTGGCAGTGGTGTCAAGGCAGCCTCCCTGAAGGGTCTTGTTGAGCGAGTCAGTGGGAGGTTTCGGAGGCTGGCAGCTCTGCTCTCTCTCAAGTCTTGAATAATATCTGGGATAAATGTTTACTGAGAGATATAACCTGGAGAAGGGTACTTGACCTCGTGTGTGTGAGTGTGTGTGTGTGTGTGTGTGTACTCACTTATTTGTACTCACCTATTTGTGGTTCCAGGGGTCGAGTCATAGCTCCTGGCCCCGCCTCTTCACTGATTGCTACTAGGTCCTCTCTCTCCCTGTTCCATGAGCTTTATCAAACCTAGTCTTCAAACTATGTATGGTTCCTGCCTCCACTGTGTCGCTTTCTAGGCTATTCCACTTCCTGACAACTCTATGACTGAAGAAATACTTCCTAACATCCCTTTGACTCATAGGAGTCTTCAACTTCCAATTGTGACCCCTTGTTTCTGTGTCCCCTCTCTGGAACATCTTGTCTCTGTCCACCTTATCTATTCCTCGCAGTATTTTATATGTCGTTATCATGTCTCCCCTAACCCTCCTGTCCTCTAGTGTCGTCAGGCCGATTTCCCTTAACCTTTCTTCGTAGGACAATCCCCTTAGCTCTGGGACTAGTCTTGTTGCAAACCTTTGCACTTTCTCTAATTTCTTGACGTGCTTGACCAGGTGTGGGTTCCAAACTGGTGCTGCATACTCCAGTATGGGCCTGACGTATGTGGTGTACAGAGTCTTGAATGATTCCTTAGTGAGGTATTGGAACGCTATTCTTAGGTTTGCCAGCCGCCCGTATGCTGCAGCAGTTATCTGATTGATGTGTGCCTCAGGAGATGTGCTCGGATTAACTACCCCAAGATTTTTTTCCTTGAGTGAGGTTTGGTCTTTGGCCACCTAGACTATACTCTGTCTGCGGTCTTCTTTGTTTTTCCCCCGATATTCATGACTTTACATTTGGCAGGGTAAATTCAAGGACCCAGTTACGGGACCAGGCTTGTAGCCTGTCCAGGTCTCTTTGTTTTCCCTGCCTGATCCTCGACTGTTTTTGATTCTTCTCATTAACTTCACATCATCTGCAAACTGGGACACTTCTGAGTCTATCCCCTTTCCCTTATGTCATTAAATATACCAAAAACAGTACAGGTCCTAGGACTGACACTTGTGGAACCCCACTTTGTCACGGTGCCCACCCTTTACACCCCGTCACGTACCATGACTCGTTGTTGCCCCCCTGTTTGATATTTCTTTTGATCCATTTGTAGTGCCTTTCCTGTTACGGGGCCTGATCCTCTTTGCTTTTGCATTAACCTCTTGTGGGAACAGTGTCGAACGTCTTCTTGCAGTCCAAGAAAATGCAGTCTATACACCCCCCTTTTGTGTCTTACTTTGTTACCCTTGTTATAAAACTCCCGTAGGTTTGTGAAAACAGGATTTTCCTTCCCCGAAACCGTGCTGGTTTTTGTTTATAAGCCTGTGTCTTTCTAGGTGCCCCCACCACTCTCCTCCTGGGGTGATCTTCTCCATGACTTTGCATACTATACATGTCAGTGACACAGGTCTGTAGTTTAATGCCTCGTGTCTGTCTCCTTTCTTAAAATTGGGACTACATTTGCCATCTTCCACGCCCCCAGGCAGTTGCCCAGTTTCAATGGATGTGTTGAAGATTTGTGTTATGGCACACACAACATCTCTGCTCCCTCTCTAAGGACCCACGGAGAAATGTTGTCCGGTCCCACCACTTTTTAGGTATCGGGGTTCCCCATAGCAGCTTCTTCACCTCCCCCCTCGGTTGTGTG
>WNWK01011195.1:0-5000 GCA_009830355.1 Cherax destructor
TGGTTGGTGCATTAGCCAATTGATTGAGGGGCCATTGGAGACTTTCTAGGACTTTAAACTGATAGATTATAGGGTATGGGTGTTTGTGGAAACATTTCAGGCTGCAGTATTAAGGTTGAAACACCAGATATTACCGGGAAACCCCCAGGGATATGTTTAAAAGACAATATTCAAAATAAAGTTGCAGAAAGGCAAAGCAATTGATTAACAAAAAGAGAGATAGTAGAGGGCAAGAGTGACTAGCTTCCAAGGTTTACTATACAAATAGGGGAGCCCCAAGAAGATGAGCTAAGATTTTTGCAAGTTCAGATAATATAGATATTATTGACAGAAACCTGGTTCAACCTGAAAGATAGAGAAATGCCTTCTGAGGCAACATACAGGGTTATAAACTATTTGCCACTGATAGGGTCAAAGGAAGGGTGGTAGGCGATGTGGCAGAGATAATTTAAAACTGTTGTGTTAGACAAGATATAAGATTAGAAACATCGGACACAGAATCTGTTTGGCTACAGTTTCTCGATGGTCGTGAAAAATTAATTTTGAGTGTGATTTACAGGCCCCCAAGCCTTGACAGGGAGTGCAGTAAGTGCAGGACGAAATTATAAGGCGTCTAGATACGAAAATGTTGTGTTAATGGGAGATTTTAACTTTAGACAAATTGATTGGAACAATATGACAGGAAATCCTGAGTCTAGTGACTTTCTTGATACGGTTCAGGATTGTTTTTTAAAACAGTTTGTGACACAACCAACTAGAGGTAGCAACTTGCTTGATTTGGTTCTTGCCAACAAAGAATCACTAATTAATAATCTTGAGGTTAATGATGAGCTTGGGGAAAGCTATTACAAATCACTTAGTTTCAATATATCATGGAATTACAAAGATAACTGCAGTCAAGTCTCTGTTGCAGACTTTCGCTTAGCCGACTTCATGGGGCTGAGAAATTACGTAGGTGGGCTAAATTGGGATGTCCTGACTATGGATCAGGTAGGTGGTTTTAGTTGCCACTATGACGTTTTCCAGAGCGTAGTTCTAGGTGCCCAGACAACTTTTGTTCCGAGTAGGGAAGTTAGATCTAACAATAGATTAAAACATCTCATTGGTCAAAAGAGAGGCATATTTAGGCGTATCAAAAGAGAGGATGGGCAAATAAGAAATCAATATTTTCAATTAAAGAGATAAATAAAAAAAGGAATAAGAAAAGCAAAAAGGAATTATGAGGATAAGGTCGCAAGGGATTCGAAGACTAACCCAAAAGGGTTCTTTCAGGCATACAGAAGTAAGATAAGGGACAAGATAGGCCCACTTAAGAGTAACTCAGGTCAGATCACTGACAGTGATAAGGATATGTGTGAAATTTTCAATACTTACTTCCTCTCAGATTTTACTCAGGAAGATACTAGCGAAATTCCAGAAATAATAAATTATGTAGAACAGTAAGATAATAAACTATTCTCGATTGGGGTAACTAGTGACATGGTCCTCAGACAAATAGAGAAATTAAAACCTAACAAATCCCCAGGACCTGATGAACTGTTTGCAAGAGTTTTAAAGGAATGTAAAGAGGAACTTAGCAGACCTTTGGCAAATCTTTTCAATATATCACTACAAACTGGCATAGTGCCAGACAAGTGGAAAATGGCAAATGTAATACCTATTTACAAGGCAGGTGACAGGTCCTTAGGTTCGAACTGTAGACCAATAAGCCTTACCTCCATAGTTGGTAAATTTATGGAATCAATAATTGCCGAGGCAATTCGTAGCCATTTTGAAAGGCATCAATTGATTAATGAATCTCAACACGGTTTTACTAAGGGGCGTTCCTGTCTTACGAATTTACTAACTTTTTTCACTAAGGTGTTTGAGGAGGTAGATCATGGTAATGAATATGATATTGTGTATATGGACTTCAGTAAGACTTTCGATAGAGTTCCACATCAGAGGCTACTGGGGAAACTTAAGCACACGGAATAGGAGGAGAAATTTTTTCCTGGGTAGAGGCATGGTTGACAAATAGGCAGCAGAGAGTTTGCATAAATGGGGAGAAATAAGAATGGGGGCACGTCACAAGCGGTGTTCCACAGGGGTCAGTTTTGGGCCAATTGTTGTTCACAATTTACATAAACTACATAGATGAGGGAATAAATAGCAACATAAGCAAATTTACTGATGACACCAAAATAGGCCGTCCAATTCATTCTAATAAGGACATTAGAGCACTCCAGAATGATTTGAATAGACTGATGCAGTGGTCGGAGAAGTGGCAGATGCAGTTTAATGTAGACAAATGCAAAGTTCTAAATGTTGGGCAGGACAATAACCATGCCACATATAAACTGAATAATGTAGATCTTAATGCTTGTGATTGTGAAAAGGATTTAGGAGTTCTGGTTAGCAGTAATCTGAAACCAAGACAACAGTGCTTAAGTGTTCGCAATAAAGCTATCAGAATCCTTGGCTTCATATTAAGAAGTATAAATAATAGAAGTCCTCAGGTTGTTCAACTCTATATATCCCTGGTTAGGCCTCATCTAGATTATGCTGCACAGTTCTGGTCACAGTATTGCAGAATTGATATAAATGCACTGGAAAACGTACAGAGGAGGATGTCAAAGTTGATCCCATGTATCAGAAATCTTCCCTATGAGGATAGACTGAGGGCCCTGAATCTGCACTCTCTAGAAAGGCGTAGAATTAGGGAGGATATGATTGAGGTGTATAAATGGAAAACAGGAATAAATAAAGGGGATGTAAATAGCGTGCTGAAAATATCCAGCCAAGACAGGACTCGCAGCAAAGGTTTCAAGTTGGAAAAGTTCAGATTCAGGAAGGATATAGGAAAGCACTGGTTTGGTAATAGAGTTGTGGATGAGTGGAACAATCTCCCGAGTACCGTGAGGGGCTCTTCATCTAGGGAACTGGATCTGTGCCCCCAGTTTCCTGAACTGAGCTTGAATGCCTTCCATCCCCCCCACACACACAGGTGGATAATCCCTAAGGGTTTAGTGCTAAATACATGAGTGGGTGTGGGTGGGTGTGAGTTGGACCTGACTAGCTTGAGCTACTAGGTCTTACGCCGTGCTCCTCTTAAATGGAAGTGACGTGACTACCTGGAGTTTGCCTGAAGAAGGTTAACTCCAGGTAGTCAGGTCTAAGCCGGGGAGCGATGGACTTGCCTCGCATGGGTCAGTAGGCCTTCAGCAGTGTTCCTTCTTTATTATGTTCTTATTTTTACATTCTTCCTACTCTCAATTCTCCATATCCTCCTCCTTTATTCTCACTCCTTTCATATACAAAGTGAGTGTGATTGCGTATGAAGGAACTATTTGTGTGACGGGATTTAGAATGAAGGCAGTGAGTATGAAGGAGGTGATCCTTCATACTCACTGCCTTCATTCTAAATCCCGTCACACAAATAGTTCCTTCATACGCAATCACACTCACTCCTTTCACTCATTTCCTTCATTCTTTCCTTCTTGTTATCTTCTGGTGCAACATTCCTCCTTAATCTCATTATTACTTCTCCCAAGAATGAAATTCCGAGAGCAATTCCTTATCTCCATTTAACATTTCCTGAAAATACTCTCTTTGTCTCTCTAAAGTCTCGTCCCACACGTTTCATGGCGTACTGAAATATTAACAACACAGGTGTACTGGCCAGGTTGTAGCAGCGACCTACAAAATTCTTTTGACCAGGTAATCGCGTCTCCCCAGTAGCTACCTGTTGTTTTCATCCCCGATTTTTTTTTTATGTGCGCTCATTTATGAACCCGTGCGTATTTTGCAATCACAAAAGACGAGTAACGATACAAATAATAATATTTATCACATTTTTCATGGTGGTGTATAATTAGATTAAGACTCGGGCAGTTAATACAACGTTCACACACACGCTTATTCTATTACATAACTGAAAAAAAATATATATTAATATAGATGCGTACTGTGACATAAGTAGGACTAAACTCTTCATAGAATAACGATATCTGGGTGTCTTGGTGTACGTTCATATCTGTTTTGGAGAGTGTAATTACAGGACATAAATTTCTTTGTGTCCACTCTTGTAATTCCTCCACCGGCAAAGTCTCGACCGTAGTTAGAAAAGACATTATTCCCATCCAGCAAGGTCGCCTGGGACATACTTGAACCATTAACTAGTCACTGTGTGACTAGTTAAAGGTCCAAGTCGGACTGAAACGTCGTTATAAAAAATTTCTCCTATGTGGGAGTTATTTGTGTATTGTTTCAATTACTGTATTGTGCTTTTTTGTTCCACATATCAGGGAAGTTTCGTTCGGAATTGTCGTTTGCCAGAGTTGGGGGGTTTCCGGAAAGTGGGGAAGGCACACACACACACACACACTACAAGAAGGCACATATGAAGGCAAATATAATATGGTAGACAGTGTGCCAAAGTTTAACACAGTGTCAGGGTAGGTGGTATGCAATTTGAATTTGTCTACAAAATCCTGTATTTATAATATGTAGAAATATGGAGAAATTGTTGAATAAAGAAATGGAGAGATAACATTTACCCAGAGTATCAGAAAACCTTTACCAGTGTTATCAGAGATACAAAGATCACTGGGTTATATGTAGTAATACCTGAGATATAAATGTTACGCTTATATATAATAACACCAGAGCTGCAAAGATCACAATATAATACTTAATACAATTAGAAAAGCAAATATGGCGCCTTTATATATATAAATTTCAAAGACACAAATATAACTCCGATATGTATAGACACATTTAAGATATAAATGTTACGTTATATTACATAATTATACCGGTGATACGAAGATCACAGTGTTATACATAACACTAGCAACACAAAGATCACACTGTTTTACATGACATCAAAAATGATAATGAAATTACACATAGAAACATAAAAAGATCACACTTTTACATGAGTGAAAATTCTGAAAAACTCAAATAAGAGCATAAAAAGTTATTACATTTAAATACAAGACTAAAATAAACAATAATTG
>WNWK01011195.1:10000-65801 GCA_009830355.1 Cherax destructor
ACCCCTGAGTTGTGGAACTAGCCTTGTCGCAAACCTTTGCACTTTCTCTAGTTTCTTTACGTGCTTGACCAGGTGTGGGTTCCAGACTGGTGCTGCATATTCTAGTATGGGCCTGACGTACACGGTGTACAGTGTCTTGAACGATTCCTTGTTTAGGTAACGGAACGCTAATCTTAGGTTTGCCAGTCGCCCATATGCTGCCGCAGTTATCTGGTTGATGTGTGCCTCCGGAGACGTACTTGGCGTTATGTTCACCCCAAGGTCTTTCTCCTTTGCCGAGGTGTGTAGCTCTTGTCCACCTAGCCTGTACTCTGTCAGCGGTCTTCTTTGTCCTTCTCCGATCTTCATGACTTTGCATTAGGTGGGATTGAATTCGAGAAGCCAGTTGCTAGACCAGATGTCAAGCTTGTCCAGGTCTGTTTGAAGTCCTGCTTGGTCCTCTTCCGATGTGATTCTACTCATTAATTTCACATCATCTGCGAACAGAGACACTTCTGAGTCTATCCCATCCGTCATGTCGTTTACATATACCAATAATAACACTGGTCCTAGGACTGACACCTGCGGTACGCCGCTCGTCACAGGCGCCCACTGTGATACGTCATCACGCACCATGACCCGTTGTTGCCTCCCTGTGAGGTATTCCCTGATCCATTCCAGTGCCCTTCCTGTTATACATGCTTGTTCTTCCAATTTCTTTACTAATCTCATGTGAGGAACTGTTTCGAAGGCCTTCCTGCAGTCCAGGAAAATGCAATCAACCCACCCTTCTCTCTCTTGCCTTACCTCTGTTACTTTATCATAGAACTCTAGGAGGTTTGTTACACAGGATTTGCCTTCCCGGAATCCGTGCTGTCTGGTGTTTATTATCCTGTTCAGCTCGAGGTGCTCCACCATTCTTTTCCTGATGATTTTCTCCAGGACTTTGCACACTATACACGTAAGTGACACCGGTCTATAGTTTAGTGCCTCTTTTCTGTCTCCTTTTTTAAAGATGGGGACTACATTGGCCTTCTTCCATACCTCAGGTATCTGCCCATTTTCAAGGGATGTGTTGAATATTATGGTAAGTGGCACACTCAGTACCTCAGCTCCTTCCCGAAGAACCCACGGGGAGATATTGTCCGGACCCATCGCCTTTGTGTGTGTGTGTGTGTGTGTGTGTGTGTGTGTGTGTGTGTGTGTGTGTGTGTGTGTGTTTGTGTGTGTGCGTGTGGGTGTGTGTGTGTGTACTCACCTAATTGTGGTTACAGGGGTCGATACTCAACTCCTGGCCACGCCTCTTCGCTGTCTGCTACTGGGTCTCTGCTCTCCCTGCTCCATGAGCTTTATCATACCTTGTCTTAAAACTATGTATGGTCCCGCCTCCACTATATCGTTCGCTAGACTATTCCACTTCCTGACTAATCTATGGCTGAAGAAATGCTTCCTAACATCCCTTTGACTCATCTGAGTCTTCATCTTCCAGTTGTACCCCCTTGTTTCTGTGTTCCCTCTCTGGAACATTCTGACACTCTCTACCTTGTCGATTCCCCGCAGTATTTTGTATGTCGTTATCATGTCTCCTCTAACCCTTCTGTCCTCCAGTGTTGTTAGTCCTATTTCCCTCAACCTTTCTTCATAGGACAGTCCCCTGAGTTGTGGAACTAGCCTTGTCGCAAACCTTTGCACTTTCTCTAATTTCTTGACGAGCTTGACCAGGTGTGGGTTCCAGACTGGTGCTGCATACTCTAGTATGAGCCTGACGTACACGGTGTACAGTGTCTTGAACGATTTCTTGTTAAGGTAACGGAACGTTAATCTTAGGTTTGCCAGTCGCCCATATGCTGCCGCAGTTATCTGGTTGATGTGTGTTTCCGGAGACGTGCTTGGCGTTATACTCACCCCAAGGGGTATTTATCCTTTGTCCACCTAGCCTGTACTCTGTCAGCGGTCTTCTTTGCCCTTCTCCGATCTTCATGATTTTGAATTTGGTGGGGTTAAATTCGAGAAGCCAGTTGCTAGACCAGATGTCAAGCTTGTCCAGGTCTCTTTGAAGTCCTGCTTGGTCCTCATCCGCTGTGATTCTCCTCATTAATTTCACATCATCTGCGAACAGAGACACTTCTGAGTCTATCCCGTCCGTCATGTCATTCACATATACCAAGAATAGCACTGGTCTTAGGACTGACCCCTGCGGTACACCGCTCGTCACAGACGCCCACTGTGATACCTCATCACGCACCATGACCCGTTGTGTCCTCCCTGTGAGGTATTCCCTAATCCATTCCAGTGCCCTTCCTGTTATACACGCTTGGTCTTCCAACTTCTTTACTAATCTCATATGAGGAACTGTGTCGAAGACCTTCCTGCAGTCCAGGAAAATGCAGTCAACACACCCTTCTCTCTCTTGCCTTACCTCTGTTACTTGATCATAGAACTCCAGGAGGTTTGTTACACAGGATTTGCCTTCCCTGAATCCGTGCTGTCTGGCGTTGATTATCCTGTTCTGCTCCAGATGCTCCACCATTCTTTTCCTGATGATTTTCTCCAAGACTTTGCACACTATACACGTAAGTGACACCGGTCTATAGTTTAGTGCCTCTTTTCTGTCTTTTTTTTTAAAGATGGGGACTACGTTGGCCTTTTTCTATACCTCAGGTAGCTGCCCAGTTTCAAGGAATGTGTTGAATAATATGGTAAGTGGCACACTCAGAACCTCAGCTCCTTCCTGTAGGAACCACGGGGAGATATTGTCCGGACCCTTCGCCTTTGAGGTATCAAGGTCACTGAGTAACTGCTTCACCTCCTCCTCAGTTGTGTGTATGCCCTCCAGCACTTGATACATCCCTTGTTGGTGACACACCCCATCCTGTCTACCCAGCTGCCTTCCTGCCTCCACTGTGAATACTTCCTTAAACCTCGAGTTGAGCTCCTCACATACCTCTTGATCGTTACTTGTGAGTTCCCCATCTTCTCTCCTCAGCCTTATCACAGGGTTTGACAAGGTTAGGTTAAGGATCCCTAGCTTTATTGACAAGCTAAGAGCTGTTACTTACATCAGCTCATTTGAAAGCAATTTTATTGTTATGAAACATACAAGTAGGGAACAGGATGAAATTAGAGCCATCTGTGGGTCAGCATTTTCATTTGATCAACTGACTTTATCTCGTTGACATCATAATGTTGTGCGAATGTGTTCCAGACTCGAGTCATCCTGGGGATAAATGATCTCAGATGAAGTGATGTTCTGGAGAAGGGTACAGCCAGAGTGAAGTTGCTGCTTTCTGCCCGTCTTGTGGTATAGAAGCTTGCTTCTCACTGTCCTCGAAGTGGAGCCAATGTTGGCCTTGTACATAACAGTAAGGCCACTTACATCCCTCCTGTGTTGAAGACTCTGCTGAAATGTACTTTTTATTTCCTGTGTAACTTGTCCCCCCTTTCCCACTTTTACGCCTCTCCCCTCTCCTCTCTCTCCCATCTCCTCTCTCTCTCTCTCATCTTCCCTCGCCTCTCTTTCCCATCTCCCTCTTCTCTCTCTCCCATCTCCCCTCTTCTCCCTTCGTCTTCTCTCTTCACCCTCCATCTCCCCTCTTCTCCCTCCATCTTCTCTCTTCTCCCTCCATCTCCCCTCTTCTCCTTCCATTTCCTCTCTTCTTCCATCTCTCTCTTCTCCCTCCATCTTCTCTCTTCCTCGTCTATCTTCTCTCTTCTCCCTCCATCTTCTCTCTTCTCCCTCCATCTCCCCTCTTCTCCCTCCATCTCCCCTTTTCTCCCTCCATCTCCTCTCTTCTTCCTCCATCTCCTCTCTTCTCCCTCCATCTCCCTCCATCTCCCCTCTTCTCCCTTCATCTCCTATCTTCTCCCTCCATCTCCCCTCTTCTCCTCCATCTCCTCTTGTATCTCCATCTCTCTTTCTCCTCCATCTCTCCTCTTCTCCTCCATCTCCTCTCTTCCCTCCATCTCCTCTTCTCCCTCCATCTCCTCTTCTCCTCCATCTCCCTCTTCTCCTCCATCTCCCTCTTCTCCTCCATCTCTCCTCTTCTCCTCCATCTCCCTCTTCTCCTCCATCTCCTCTTCTCCCTCCATCTCCCTCTTCTCCTCCATCTCCCTCTTCTCCCTCCATCTCCCTCCATCTCCCTCTTCTCCTCCATCTTCTCCTCCTCCGGAACATTATTACTATACAATAGCTTGTGAGTGTGTGTCGTGAGTAGCGGACGAAGGATCGAGCCTCCACAACTCTGTTTTCTTATGACCCACACGGGTTTAGCGCTTCATGTAATAAACACCATCCTATTTTCACCCTTCCCTTTGTCCGATTCTCCTATTTCCTCCTCCTCATCACTGTCTGTCCCATTTCCTACTTTCTCTCTTCACCTATTCCCTTTCATTCTCTTCCCTAAACATTATCCAACTTGCCCTTCTCTTCCCT
This sequence comes from Cherax destructor, assembly GCA_009830355.1. Taxonomy (NCBI): domain Eukaryota; kingdom Metazoa; phylum Arthropoda; class Malacostraca; order Decapoda; family Parastacidae; genus Cherax; species Cherax destructor. Next base: position 14,412 of record WNWK01011195.1, read on the forward strand.
AAACATTATCCAACTTGCTCTTCTCTTCCCTAAACATTATCCAACTTGCCCTTCTCTTCCCTAAACATTATCCAACTTACCCTTCTCTTCCCTAAACATTATCCAACTTGCCCTTCTCTTCCTAAACATTATCCAACTTACCCTTATCTTCCTAAACATTATCCAACTTACCCTTCTTTCCCTAAACATTATCCAACTTACCCTTCTCTTCCCTAAACATTATCCAACTTACCCTTCTCTTCCCTAAACATTATCCAACTTACCTTCTCTTCCTAAACATTATCCAACTTGCTCTTCTCTTCCCTAAACATTATCCAACTACCCTTCTCTTCCCTAAACATTATCCAACTTATTCTTCTTTCCTAAACATTATCCAACTTGCCCTTCTCTTCCTAAACATTATCCAACTTACCTTCTCTTCCCTAAACATTATCCAACTTGCCTTCTCTTCCTAAACATTATCCAACTTACCCTTCTCTTCCTAAACATTATCCAACTTACCCTTCTCTTCCCTAAACATTATCCAACTTGCCCTTCTCTTCCTAAACATTATCCAACTTACCTTCTCTTCCCTAAACATTATCCAACTTACCCTTCTCTTCCTAAACATTATCCAACTTATTCTTCTCTTCCCTAAACATTATCCAACTTGCCTTCTCTTCCTAAACATTATCCAACTTCCTTCTCTTCCTAAACATTATCCAACTTGCCTTCTCTTCCTAAACATTATCCAACTTACCTTCTCTTCCTAAACATTATCCAACTTACCCTTCTCTTCCTAAACATTATCCAACTTGCCTTCTCTTCCCTAAACATTATCCAACTTCCCTTCTCTTCCTAAACATTATCCAACTTACCCTTCTCTTCCTAAACATTATCCAACTTGCCCTTCTCTTCCCTAAACTTATCCAACTTGCCTTCTCTTCCCTAAACATTATCCAACTTACCTTCTCTTCCTAAACATTATCCAACTTACCTTCTCTTCCTAAACATTATCCAACTTACCTTCTCTTCCCTAAACATTATCCAACTTACCCTTCTCTTCCCTAAACATTATCAACTTACCTTCTCTTCCTAAACATTATCCAACTTGCTCTTCTCTTCCTAAACATTATTCAACTTGCTCTTCTCTTCCTAAACATTATCCAACTTACCCTTCTCTTCCTAAACATTATCCAACTATTCTTCTCTTCCTAAACATTATCCAACTTGCCTTCTCTTCCTAAACTTATCCAACTTCCCTTCTCTTCCTAAACATTATCCAACTTGCCCTTCTCTTCCTAAACATTATCCAACTTACCCTTCTCTTCCTAAACATTATCAACTTACACTTCTCTTCCTAAACATTATCAACTTGCTCTTCTCTTCCTAAACATTATCCAACTTGCCTTCTCTTCCTAAACATTATCCAACTTGCCTTCTCTTCCCTAAACATTATCTAACTTACCCTTATCTTCCTACTTATCAACTTAACTTCTCCTAACTTATCAACTTACTTTCTCTTCCCTAAACATTATCAACTTGCCTTCTCTTCCTCATCAATTCTCTTCCTAAACATTTCACATCTTCTCTTCCTAAACATTATCAACTGCCTTCTCTCCTAAACATTATCAACTTGCTCTTCTTCCAACAGTGTACATTGTTGATCTGTTGCATCAAGTGTTGCATCAAGGTTGCATCAATTGCTGCATCAGTGCTGCATCAAGTGTTGCATCAGGTTGCATCAAGTGCTGCATCAAGTGCTGCATCAGTGTTGCATCAAGTGTTGCATCAAGTGTTGCATCAAGTGTTGCATCAAGTGCTGCATCAAGTGCTGCATCAAGTGCTGCATCAAGTGCTGCATCAAGTGTTGCATCAGGTGATCAAGTGCTGCATCAGTGCTGCATCAGTGTGCATCAGTGCTGTCAATCTGCTCAAGTGCTGCATCAGTGCTGCGTCAGTGCTGCTCAGTGCATCTTGCTACACTGACTCTTATGTAGCCACGTATTGACTGACTTTGCTGCACCATTTAACACTCCCACCTACAGTCATTCCCTTTACTCTCACTCTCCCTCCCTCTTTTCTCTTACTCCCTCTCTCCCTCCCTCTCTTCCCTTACTCTCACTCTCCCTCCCTCTCTTCCCTTACTCTCACTCTCCCTCCTTCTCTTCCCTTACTCCCATTCTCCCTCCCTCTCTTCCCTTACTCTCACTCTCCCTCCCTCCCTCTCTTCCCTTACTCCCATTCTCCCTCCCTCTCTTCCATTACTCCCCCTCTCCCTCCCTCTCTTCGCTTCCCAAACAGCTCTATATCTTGCTGGCAGTATTGCAGACGTGTGCCTGACAGTGACTTCAGGACTCACGTACATTGTTATGTGCTTGACAGTGACTTCAGGACTCACGTACATTGTTATGTGCTTGACAGTGACTTCAGGACTCACGTACATTGTTATGTGCTTGACAGTGACTTCAGGACTCACGTACATTGTTATGTGCTTGATAGTGACTTCAGGACTCACGTACATTGTTATGTGCTTGACAGTGACTTCAGGACTCACGTACATTGTTATGTGCTTGACAGTGACTTCAGGACTCACGTACATTGTTATGTGCTTGACAGTACGTGAGTCGTTGACCTTACTGTTTCAGCCATAGTCACTGAGACCAGCACGCCGCCCTCACGCCCACACACACACACCTATATCTACATATATATATATATATATATATATATATATATATATATATATATATATATATATATATATATATATATATATATATATATTTATTTATTTATTTTTTTATTAACACATCGGCCGATTCCACCAAGGCAGGTGGCCTGAAAAGAAAAACTTTCATCATCATTCACTCCATCACTGTCTTGCCAGAGGGGTGCTTTACACTACAGTTATAAAACTGCAACATTAACACTCCTCCTTCAGAGTGCCGGCACTGTACTTCCCATCTCCAGAACTCAAGTCCGGCCTGCCGGTTTCCTGAATCCTTCATAAATGTTACTTGCTCACACTCCAACAGCACGTCAAGTATTAAAACCATATGCCTCCATTCACTCCTATCAAATACGCTCACACATGCTTGCTGGAGTCCAAGCCCCTCGCACACAAACTTCCTTTACCCCCTACCTCCACCCTTTCCTAGGCCGACCCCTACCCGCCTTCCCTCCACTACAGATTTATACACTCTCGAAGTCACTCTGTCTCGTTCCATTCTCTCTACATGTCCAAACCACCTCAACAACCCCTCCTCAGCTCTCTGGACAATCGTTTTGGTAATCCTGCACCTCCTCCTAATTTCCAAACTCCGAATTCTCTGCATTATATTCACACCACACATTGACCTCAGACATGACATTTCCACTGCCTCCAGCCTTCTCCTCGTTGCAACATTCATCACCCATGCTTCACACCCATATAAGAGCGTTGGTATAACTATACTTTCATACATTCCCTCTTTACTTCCATGGACAAGGTTCTTTGTTTCCACAGACTCCGAAGTGCTCCACTCACCCTTTTCCCCTCATCAATTCTATGATTCACCTCATCCTTCATAGACCCATCTGCTGACATGTCCACTCCCAAATATCTGAATACATTCACCTCCTCCATACTCTCTCCCTCCAATCTGATATCCAATCTTTCGTCACCTATTCTTTTTGTTATCCTCATCACCTTACTCTTTCCTATATTCACTTTCAATTTTCTTCTTTTACACACCCTACCAAATTCATCCACCAACCTCTGCAACTTCTCTTCAGAATCTCCCAAAAGCACAGTGTCATCAGCAAAAAGCAACTGTGACAACTCCCACTTTGTATTTGATTCTTTATCTTTTAGCCCAACACCTCTTGCCAAGACCCTCGCATTCACTTCTCTTACAACCCCATCTATAAATATATTGAACAACCACGGTGACATCACATCCTTGTCTAAGGCCCACTTTTACTGGGAAATAGTCCCTTCCCTCCTACACACTCTAACCTGAGCCTCACTATCCTCATAAAAACTCTTTACTGCTTTCAGTAACCTTCCTCCTATTCCATACAACTGCAACATCTGCCACATTGCCCCCCTATCTACCCTATCATACGCCTTTTCCAAATCCATAAATGCCACAAAAACATCTTTACCCTTATCCAAATACTGTTCACCTATATGTTTCACTGTAAACACTTGGTCTACACACCCCTACCTTTCCTAAAGCCCCCTTGTTCATCTGCTATCCTGCTTTCTGTCTTACTCTTAATTCTTTCAATAATAACTCTACCATACACTTTACCAGGTACACTCAACAGACTTATTCCCTATAATTTTTGCACTCTCTTTTGTCCCCTTTGCCTTTATACAAAGGAACAATACACGCTCTCTGCCAATCCCTAGGTACCTTACCCTCTTCCATACATTTATTAAATAATAGCACCAACCACTCCAAAACTATATCCCCACCTGCTTTTAACATTTCTATCTTTATCCCATCAATCCCAGCTGCCTTACCCCTTTCATTCTACCCACTGCCTCACGAACTTCCCCTACACCCACAACTGGCTCTTCCACACTCCTACAAGATGTTATTCCTCCTTGCCCTACACACGAAATCACAGCTTCCCTGTCTTCATCAACATTTAACAACTCCTCAAAATATTCTCTCCATCTTCCCGATACCTCTAACTCTCCATTTAATAACTCTCCTCTCCTATTTTTAACTGTCAAATCCATTTGTTCTCTAGGCTTCCTCAACTTATTAATCTCATTCCAAAACTTTTTCTTATTTTCAACAAAATTTGCTGATAGCATCTCACCCACTCTCTCATCTGCTCTCTTTTTTCATTGCTTCACCACTCTTTTAACCTCTCTTTTTCTCTCCATATACTCTCCCCTCCTTGCATCACTTCTACTTTGTAAAAACCTCTCATATGCTAACTTTTCTCCCTTACTACTCTCTTTACATCATCATTCCACCAATCGCTCATCTTCCTCCGCACCCACTCGCCTGTAACCACAAACTTCTGCTGAACACTCTAACACTACATTTTTAAATCTACCCCATACATTTTCAACCCCATTGCCTACACTCTCACTATATATATATATATATATATATATATATATATATATATATATATATATATATATATATATATATATATATATATATATATATATATACATATCGAATAGGTAAAACTTCCAGAATAAGGCATGCGAAAATTTGTGTATACAATAATTTCAAAAATCATTCTGAAAGTAACAAAAAAAATAATTTCATTGTGTTTGTTTATTATTAAATTATTATAAACTTATCTAAAATATATTTGGTTGGATTAAGCTAAATTAAATTGCGCTTGTTATAATAATGTTAGGTAAGTTTTCTAAGGTTCTTTTTTTACAAAATTATTAATTTTTACATTAATATAAATGAAAACAATCTTTAAAAGTATAAAAGAAAATTATGGAAAGGACTTAGTTTTAAACGAGTTCTTGCTAATTGACCAATTTTACCTATCCGGCACGACAGTTCTAACATGATTATGACGTAGAAAATACTGAGAGGAATTGAGAGAGTGGACAGAGAGAATGTTTCAGAGGCTGGTCTCAGGTACACGAGGTCACAACTAGAAATGAGGCGGGTCTCAGGTACACGAGGTCACAACTAGAAGTGAGGCGGGTCTCAGGTATACGAGGTCACAATTAGAAGTGAGGCGGGTCTCAGGTACACGAGGTCACAACTACAAATGATGCGGGTCTCAGGTACACGAGGTCACAACTAGAAGTTAGGCGGGTCTCAGGTATACGAGGTCACAATTAGAAGTGAGGCGGGTCTCAGGTACACGAGGTCACAACTAGAAGTGAGGCGGGTCTCAGGTACACGAGGTCACAACTAGAAGTGAGCGGGTCTCAGGTACACGAGGTCACAACTAGAGTGAGGCGGGTCTCAGGTACGAGGTCACAACTAGAGTGAGGCGGGTCTCGGTACACGAGGTCACAACTAGAAATGAGGCGGGTCTCAGGTACACGAGATCACAACTGTAAGTGAGGCGGGTCTCAGGTACACGAGGTCACAACTAGAAATGAGGCGGGTCTCAGGTACACGAGGTCACAACTAAGGTGAGGCGGGTCTCAGGTACACGAGGCCACAACTAGAAGTGAGGCGGTCTCAGGTACACGAGGTCACAACTAGGAGTGAGGCGGGTCTCAAGTACACGAGGTCACAACTAGAAGTGAGGCGGGTCTCAGGTACCGAGGTCACAATAGAAGTGAGCGAGTCTCAAGTACAAGAGGTCACAACTAGAAGTGAGGCGGGTCTCAGGTACCGAGGTCACAATTAGAGTGAGGCGGGTCTAAGTACACGAGGTCTCAACTAGAAGTGAGGCGGGTCTCAGGTACACGAGGTCATAACTAGGAGTGAGGCGGGTCTAAAGTACACGAGGTCACAACTAGAAGTGAGGCAGGTCTCAGGTACACTAGGTCTCAACTAGAAGTGAGGCAGGTCTCAGGTACACGAGGTCACAACTAGAAGTGAGGCAGGTCTCAGGTACACGAGGTCACAACTAGAAGTGAAGCGTGTCTCATGTACACGAGGTCACAACTAGAAGTGAAGCGTGTCTCAGGTACACGAGGTCACAACTAGAAGTGAGGCAGGTCTCAGATACACGAGGTCACAACTAGAAGTGAAGAAACAGATGAGTCACAGCTATTTTTAGATACACTTGTTTAGCCTTAAAGGGTCTGTGGAAGCATACATTCATTTTTTTTGTTTTTGGTTCAATTTCAATGAACGTTGATACTGTGATTTAACCAGCATGTTCAACCTTCACCAATGTTTGTGTTTTGACTTTATGTTGCAAAATTGCAAGATATTGCAACATTTTATGTAGAAGAGGGAGGGTATGAAACCCTCCCTGCTCAAGAAAATTGGTAAGATATACAATGTTCTAGTCGACATCAGATGAAAGATAAAGAGTTAGATAATCTTTATTTCAATGGTTTTTGAGAGAAATGTCAATAGATTGCATTATAAAAAAAATTGAAATTTGTGGGTTTTTTAAGGACTTTTTTGGGAGGAAAAAATTCAATAAAAACAAAACAGTAGGACATATCGCATATCAAAGTTGAAAGTGTAATAGAACCATCATTCCTCAATAACATCCGAAAAAATCATGACACTCCTATAAATACTCTTCTCAAATAATGTCAATAACTTATTCCTGTTTTATTCACAGTTTTGTTATATGTAAAACTCTATGGAAATGACGCACCAAATCTGACCGTGTTGCACAACACCAGCTTTGTTGACAGCCCTCTGGCTACTGAGGCACCATCTCTCACAAGTTACCATGTAGACTATTTTGAATGAAACAATCATCAAAATCGTTATTTTTGGAGTAAAACAAACAAAAAAAACACTAATTATCAACAGGCCCTCTTGATTACAGGAAAAACAAGAAATTTACATCTTTGGAAAAACATACTTAGAAATATGATACAGAGAAGCTGATTACATCAACATGTTGCCAGAATTATGCACTATTTTTTGATAAGAAAATATTATTTTCCATAATTTTTCAGGTTCAATTTTTTTACCCCTCATACAAAGGCCACGGCCCCTTTTAAAGTGGTCAGTAAGGAACCAACCACAGTGACAGAAGAGAGACGGGGGCCAGGAGCTGAGACTCGACCCCTACAACCACAAGTAGTGGAGTACAACACAAGGTAGCCAAGCATGTACTGAAGCTCGGAAAAAGTCTAAAGGTTGGCAACCAAAACATTCTCAGAACTAAGGTGAACCACTGTGAGGAATGATTGAAGGAACTGAACCTGACCATCTTGGCGGAGAAGAATGCTGAGGGAGACATGATAACGACGTGCAAAATTCTCTTGGTGGTTGAAAACTGGAACGAATTGAATGATGTAGTGGAAACAAACTCGATATGCAGCTTCAATATTATAGGTATCACCCATGAGGTCAGAAAACAGTAATTCCAGTCAAAGCAATCAGAAGAGGATGGGCCAGGAGCTGAGCCTCGACCCACGTCAACACATTATGGTGAGTAAACAAGCATGTAATTGCTAGAAGGGAGTATACTATAAACTCTAACCACACAATAGAGCGAAGGACCTGAGAGTGTTAATGTCAGGGTTCTCACTTCAAGGTCACAACAATGTTACTGTCATATCTGCCAGCAAACTGATAACTTTTTAAACAAGGGATGCCATGCCAGTTGTTGTACTTTTAAAGCCACTTGTTATCTTTTGGCTGGAATACTGCTGTACACTAACAGCTCCATTCAAGGCAGGTGAATGTACAGAATGTACAGAGAACCTTCACCCCACCTTAACTACTGGGAACGTTTAGAGTCTCTTAACCCCCTGGAGCGCAGGAGAGAGAGACAAATCATAATCTACACCCTGAAGATTTTGGAGGGACTGGTCCCAAATCTGCATACGGAAATCACTCCCTACGAAAACTAAAGACTAGACAGAGGGAGCAATATACCCGCAGTGAAAAGCAGGAGTGTCCAAGACTGTTCAACAGCCTCCCACTGTTGCCTTCAAAAGGAAACTGGACAGATACCAACTCTGTGGTTCGTACGTTGGATTGCGTGCTGCCGGTAGTAATAGTCTGGTTGATCAGGCTCTTATCTACCGTGAGGCCTGGTCAGGGACTGAACCTCGGGTTGCGTTGACCCTCGAAACGACCTCCAGGTAGGTAGACATGCTTACTACCATTGTTGAGAAAGTTAAACCTGGCAGCCGGATACCGTAGATTCTTAGTGCATGTCCCTCTGTCAGTGCATGTCCCTTTGTCAGTGCATGTCCCTCTGTCAGTGCATGTCCCTCTGTCAGTGCATGTCCCTCTGTCAGTGCATGTCCCTCTGTCAGTGCATGTCCCTCTGTCAGTGCATGTCTCTCTGTCAGTGCATGTCCCTCTGTCAGTGCATGTTCCGTGCTCTGTCAGTGCATGTCCCTCTGTCAGTGCATGTCCTCTGTCAGTGCATGTCCCTCTGTCAGTGCATGTCCCTCTGTCAGTGCATGTCCCTCTGTCAGTGCATGTCTCTCTGTCAGTGCATGTCTCTCTGTCAGTGCATGTCCCTCTGTCAGTGCATGTCCCTCTGTCAGTGCATGTCCCTCTGTCAGTGCATGTCAGGGTGACAAACATTTATGAGGACACAAACTGTGCGAGTAACATGCCATCAGGAAATTTGGTTTTCTTGCTGAATTCCCTCCACTAACTGACAGAGGAACATGCACTAACTGACAGAGGGACATGCACTAACTGACAGAGGGACATACACTGACAGAGGAACATGTCACTTACTTCTCCATAACAAACATGTCTAACACAAGACAAAACATCGATCATATGTGTTGACGTTTTCACAAAATGGTCATCTTGTCAGTCTTGTCAATGTCCCTCTGTCAGTCCATGTCATTCTGCCTTTAAAATTTATTTTTAATTTATTTTTATTTATATTTTTTTTTATTTTTTTTATGTTTATTGCTGTTTTCTGTAAGTCGTTTTGAGGCCTCACTGACAGGTGAATGTTTGTTTGATTTCAGGTAGGAGACGACAAGCTGCGTGTCGTTATGTCGTCGCTGTCGTCGTGGTCATGGTCAGGTGAGGCGGGTCTCAACGAGGTCACAACTAAAAGTGAGGCGGGTCACAACGAGGTCACAACTAAAAGTGAGGCGGGTCACAACGAGGTCACAACTAAAAGTGAGGCGGGTCTCAAGTACACGAGGTCACAACTAGAAGTGAGGCAGGTCTCAGGTACACGAGGTCACAACTAGAAGTGAGGCGGGTCTCAGGTACATGACCATGACCTCACCTCACTTTGAGCTCACCTCAATATGTCCACACCTCACTGTGTGAGGTGTGGTCATGGTCAGGTGTGTGCAGAGTCAGGTGTGGTCATGATCATGTGTGAGCATGATCAGGTGTGGTCATGGTCAGGTGTAGGCATGGTCAGATGTGGTCATGGTCAAGTGAGCGCAGGGTCATAGTGAGGTGTGGTCATGGTGAAGTATGGTCATGGTTAGGTGAAGTCATAGTGAGATGTGGTCATAGTGAGGTGTGGACATATTGAGGTGAGCTCAACGTGAGGTGAGGTCATGGTCAGGTGTGGGCAGGATCAGGAGTGAACAGAGTCAGTTGTGGTCAGGGTCAGGTGTAGTCATGATCAGGTGTGCACAGGGTCAACTGTGGTCATGGTCAGGTGTGCTCATGGTCAGGTGTGATCATGGTCAGGTGTGGGCAGGGTCAGGTGTAGTCATGGTCAGGTGTGTGCAGGGTCAGGTGTGGTCATGGTAAGGTGTGGTCATGGTCAGGTGTGGGCAGGGTCAGTTGTTGTCAGGGTCAAGTGTGGTCATTGTCAGGTATGGTCATGGTGAGATGTGTGCAGGGTCAGGTGTGGGCAGGTCATGGTGAGGTGAGATCATGGTGAGGTGAGGTCATGGTCAGGTGTGGTCATGGTCAGGTGTGGTCATGGTCAGGTGTGGGCATGGTCAGGTGTGGTCATGGTCAAGTGTGGTCATGATCAGGTGTGGGCATGGTCAGGTGTGGTCATGGTCAGGTGTGGGCATGGTCAGGTGTGGGCATGGTCAAGTGTGGTCATGATCAGGTGTGGTCATGGTCAGGTGTGGTCATGATCAGGTGTAGGCATGGTCAGGTGTGGTCATGGTCAGGTGTGGTCATGGTCAGGTGTGGTCATGGTCAGGTGTGGTCATGGTGAGGTGTGGTCATGGTGAAGTGTGGTCATGGTGAAGTGTGGTCATGGTGAGTGTGGCATGGTGCAGTGTGGTCATGTAGTGGCATGGTATGTGGTCATGGTGAGGTGTGGGCATGGTCAGGTGTGGTCATGGTGAAGTGTGGTCATGGTGAAGTGTGGTCATGGTGAAGTGTGGTCATGGTGAAGTGTGGTCATGGTGAAGTGTGGTCATGGTGAAGTGTGGTTATGGTGAAGTGTGGTCATGGTGAAGTGTGGTCATGGTGAAGTGTGGTCATGGTGAAGTGTGGTCATGGTGAAGTGTGGTCATGGTGAAGTGTGGTCATGGTGAAGTGTGGTTATGGTGAAGTGTGGTCATGGTGAAGTGTGGTTATGGTGAAGTGTGGTCATGGTGAAGTGTGGTCATGGTTAGGTGTTACGCCCAGACACAGTTTATTTACAAATATCTGGCATTTATGTTCATCTGTCTAATATTACATTGCGATTACCATCGTTAATAGCTAAAACGATGTTAATCAGCTTTATAATATTACATATTCATTTTCACCTTTCATGTTTTCATTTATATATATGTACATAGGAGGGATCGTACCAGTGGTACCAACCATTCAATGTTTGTGTGACGTCACCTCTGGTGGCTACTCGCCTGACGCAGCTGACGTCAGAGGTGACGTCAGTACAGCACCTCTCGGTATTGAGAAGGTCTTCATTGCTTACTCATTTGAGAAGCTATTGGTCTAGAGCTTTATTCTTTAAAGTCGCCAGAAATTGTGAGATCTGGTGAAACTTTCATTGTATAGAAGTTCTCATGTGTTAATAAGAACATAAGAACATAAGAATGGAGGAACACTGCAGAAGGCCTACTGGCCCATACAAGGCAGGTCCATATCAAAACCACCACTACCTAAGAATTTATTCCCGTACTCACGACACCAATCAAACCCAGCCCCTCCCACTCATATATTTGTCCAATCTCTTTTTAAAGCCACCCAAGGTCCTAGCCTCTATCACAGTACTCGGAAGATTGCTCCACGCATCTACAACTCTGTTCGAAAACCAGTACTTGCCTATGTTCTTTCTAAATCTAAATTTATCCAATTTAAATCCGTTATTTCTGGTTCTTACTTGGTTCGATATCCTCAGTATTTTATTAATATCTCCTTTGTTTATGCCCATCATCCACTTGTACACCTCGATGATATCTCCCCTCATTCTACGTCTCTCCAGAGAGTGGAGATTCAACGCTCTAAGTCTATCTTCATACGGGAGATTTCTTATACTGTAAATCATTTTAGTCATTCTTCTTTGTATGTTCTCCAATGAATCTATATCCATCCTGTAGTAAGGAGACCAAAACTGAGCTGCATAATCCAAATGAGGTCTCACTAGTGATGTATAGAGCTGTAAAACAACTTTTGGACTTCTGTTGCTTATACTTCTTGAAATAAATCCTAGTAATCTGTTAGCCTTATTGCGCACACTTAGGCACTGTTGTCTTGGCTTTAGATACCTGCTTACCATGACTCCCAAGTCTTTTTCACATTCTGTATGATCAAGCTCTACTTCACCTAGTTTATAAATTCGAGGGATATTTTCATTACCAAGGACTAGTACCTTACACTTGTCCACATTGAACTTCATCTGCCACTTTTCAGACCAAGACATTAATTTGTCCAAATCCTCCTGGAGTTCATTGGTATCCTCCTCAGAATGAATTATACGGCCTATTTTATACGGCCTATTTTATACGACCTATTTAGACTTCAAGCATTCTAGTCAACACCCTAATCGTCTCGTGAAATAGAGACGCAGTAACTTTATTGATCATATATAAATATTAAAGGCCCATTCAGCTAGAATGAAGGTTGTGTATAAAGACTGTGTTTATATATAATAACTAAGAAAAAAGCACAATTAAAATACCTTAAGTCAATAACGTTATCTAAGTTATATTAAAGATATATTTTATAAAGTTTTTTCGATCTCCTTATTAATCTATACATAAGATTAAATCATATCCTCAGAACGGTCTTATTACGATATTACCGGAGACTAAAATTCTTCCCCTAGACTAACATCGCCTATGCCAATAAAGAATATCATAATATTAGGTGAGGTCATAGTGAGGTGTGGGTGGACATATTGAGGTGAGGGCAAAGTGAGGTGAGGTTATAGTGAGAAGTGGTCAGGTGTGGGCAGGGTCAGTTGTGGTCAGGGTCAGGCGTGGTCATGGTCAGGTGTGGTCATGGTCAGGTGTGCTCATAGTCAGTTGTGGTCAGGGTCAGGTGTGGTCATGATCAGGTGTGCACAGGGTCAACTGTGGTCATGGTCAGGTGTGCTCATGGTCAGGTGTGATCATGGTAAGGTGTGGTCATGTCAGGTGTGGGCAGGGTCAGTTGTGGTCATTGTCAGGTGTGGTCATGGTGAGGTGTGTGTAGGGTCAAGTGTTGGCAGGTCATGTTAAGGCGAGGTCATGGTGAGCGAGGTGTGCTCATGGTCAGGTGTGGGCAGGGTCAGTTGTTATGTGGTCATGGTTAGGTGAGGTCATAGTGAGATGTGATCATAGTGAGGTGTGGACATAGTGACGTGTGGTCATGGTGAGGTGTGGTCAAAGTGAGGTGAGGTCATGATGAGGTGTGGTCATAGTGAGGTGAGGTGAGGACATAGTGAGGTGTGGTCATAGTTAGGTCACGTCCGGTTGTTTTGGTGCTTTCCTTAGTTCCGTGTATCCAGAAGTCCATCTGTGTCCCCTCAGATGAACTCCCAGGTGTGGATCATGGTGAGGTGTGGTCATGGTGAGGTGTGGTCATTGGCGAGGTGAGCTCATGGTGCAGTGTGGTCATGGTGAGGTGTGGTCATAGTGAGGTGTGGTCAATTAGGTGTGGTCATAGTTAAGTGTGGTCATAGTGAGGTGTGGTCATAGTCACGAGTGGTCATAGTTATGTGTGAATCATGTTTCCAGGTCTCCATCCGTGGGCCCCCGGATGTCAACCCTTCCACACTTCCCACTCCCGATTGTTTTGAGCTTTCCCTAGTTCCGTGTGTCCAGAAGTCCATCTGTGTCCCCTCAGCTGATCTCCCTTCCTCACTTTCCCATGGGTGGGCGGGCGGTTGGGTGGGCGGGTGGTGTGTGTGTGTGTGTGTGTGTGTGTGTTGTGTATGTGTTAGCCCCTCCCCAGTGACCTTGTTGGATGGTAACTTGGTCTTGTCTAGCTGGTCTACTGCCGAGACTGTCCAGGTGGGTGGAATTACAGGAGGGGACACACAGAAAACTGCGTCCTGTAATTACACCCACCAAGACAGCCACGAACAGTAGACCAGCTAGACAAGACCAAGCTGCCACCCAACATGGCCACCAAGGTGAGGTTACTTACTAAAAATCTGGGACTTCTGTTTATGTTTCATTAAGTGTTCAAGTTAAAAAAAAATTCACTCTTGCAGCTTTATAAGTGTATGATTGAACGTTTTATCGAGTATAGATGTGTCTCCGTGTGTGATTCTTTGTTTTCCCACCAAGAAATCTGCTTCAAAAAAGTTATCATCTTTCATTTTTGTTGAAATTCGTCATTTTCCTATATGGAAGACACTGAAACATCCACAGGTAAACACGAACGTTCACAAGGACATTCACACATACGATAACCACCACACATATATTTCTCTTGTCCTTCTCTAACATCTGATATCTATTGCACAGGAAATAAAACGTAAATAAAGACGTTCTTTAGCGTATATTTTAACTGATTCCTGTATTTTCCTGCAACATCTTCCACAACAGTGTCTCCCACAATGGTATTCATGTTTCCCAAAACAATTATGTTGACTCAAAATTCTCAAAAGTTTCACGTAACAATTCGCTTTTCTATTTATTGAACGTTTGCAAAATTATGTTGATGCACACATACCCTTGCTCTTTCTAAACCTTGCCAGTTATTCATTACTTATATTTTGTCTTTTCCATCACTCGATCAATCACAATTTTGGTATACTCAGCAGCCAATGGACAAACACTAATATTTTATTAAAATTAAACAATATTTTGGAATTGTATCTAACACTGTGTCCAGCAGTTGTGAACTGTACCAGAAACAAAGACACAGCAGTTGTGAACTTTACCAGAAACAAAGACACAGCAGTTGTGAACTGTACCAGAAACAAAGACAGGAACAAACGCTGTTCGTTATTTTTGTTTTGTTTTCACTTATTGTTTATATTTGTGTCCGTATGTGACTCTGTCTTCGCACCAAGAAATCTGCTGCAAAAAAGTTATCAGCTTCTTTTGGTTAAGCAGTTCGTCTTTTATATCTAAAAATATATTAGTATATTAAAAAATTTTTATTATATATATATATATTTGTAATATTTATATATATATATATATATATTTCATATTTTTATAGTATATTATATATATATATATATATATATATATATATATATATATATATATATATATATGTCGTGCCGATTAGGTAAAACTTGCGATTTTGGCTTAAATAGCAACGCTCACCTTGCCATATAAGACAAGTGAAAATTTGTGTATGCAACAATTTCGCCAAAATCATTCTGAACATAACGAAAAAAATATATTTCATTGTGTTTGTTTATTATTAAATTAATGTTAACGTATCTAAAATATATTTATTTGGGTTAGCTAAATTAAATTGCGCTTGTTGTAATAAGGTTAGGTAGGTTTTCAAAGTTTCTCTTGGTACAAAATTATAAATTTTTACATTAACGTAAATGAAAAATTTATATCTTTAAACGTATAAGAGAATTTTTTAGAAAGGACTTAATTTTAAATGAGTTCTTGCTAATTGACCAGTTTTACCTAATCGGCACGACATATATATATATATATATATATATATATATATATATATATATATATATATATATATATATATATATATATATATATATATATATATATATATATATATATATATATATTATAGGTAATATATATATATATATATATATATATATATATATATATATATATATATATATATATATATATATATATATATATATATATATATATATATATATATATATATATATATATATATATATATATATATATATAATATATATATATATATATATATATATATATATATATATATATATATATGTCGTGCCGATTAGGTAAAACTGGTCAATTAGCAAGAACTCATCTAAAATTAAATCCTTTCTAAAATTTTCTCTTATACGTTTAAAGATATATTTTTTTCATTTATGTTAATGTAAGAATTTATAATTTTGTACCAAGAGAAACTTTGAAAACCTACCTAACCTTATTACAACAAGCGCAATTTAATTTAGCCTAACCCAACTAAATATATTTTAGATACGTTAACATTAATTTAATAATAAACAAACACAATGAAATATATTTTTTTCATTATGTTCAGAATGATTTTGGCGAAATTATTGCATACACAAATTTTCACTTGTCTTATATGGCAAGGTGAGCGTTGCTATTTAAGCCAAAATCGCAAGTTTTACCTAATCGGCACGACATATATATATATATATATATGCAAGTCACTGAAATGTCCACAAGTAAACACACAAGTACAGTCACACACACACACACAATTCTCTCGTCCCACTCTGGAGAGAGTTTCAGGGGTCAACGCCCCCGAGGCCCCGTCTGAGATCAGGCCTCTAGAATATATATAAACACAATTTCCCAAGCAAACGTTCAGTACTTAATATCCAATCCCTTTGTCCCTCACATGTGTGCAAACATTCTTATGAGTATATCTGGTCTATAGTATATAGTATAGTATATATAGTATATTAGAGAGTATGACCTCAATTCGCCATGACCTCACCTCACTACGATCAATTTGCGATGTATAGTTATGATCTATGACTGTGATGTTGCAGTGTTTTTTAGTGTTTTTGTTTTTTATGTGATTTCCTGTTTGTATTTAAATTATATTATATATTTGAATAGAATTCTGAATAATCTGGATGGACAATGCTGTATTTTGTAGATATCCTTAATGATAAATGTGAAGATATAAGGAAGTAATTGAGATAATCTTGTACTGGATATAGCAAAAAAAAAAAACACTTATGAATTATTATATTAGTATCTCTCTCACTTTTTAAATTTTCATGTCTTCACTTCTCTCACCTTCACTATATTGACAAAAATATTCATAAACAACAACAACCAAAAACTAGGGAAATAAAATAAGATCTTCACACTGGGAGTCAACATCTCGACAAAAGGAATTACTGGTGAGGATGTAACAACCTGGCCAGTACAACTCTGTCTTAATGTTCAATACTGCTGTTTTATGTATTGTTGGCATCTTGTATTGTTCTTGTATGTTATTGTACTTTTCTTGTGTGTTACTGTATTGTTCTTTTGTGTTACTGTACTGTACTGTTTTGTGTTGTTCTATTGTTATTATGAGGTATTTTTCTAGCCAGTTCTTCATTACTTATATTTTGTCTCTTCCATCACTCGATCAATCACAATGTTGACATATTCAATGTTTGGGATAATCAACTGGCAATAGACTAATATTTATGTTAGTATGCAGTCCTTGCATGTTACAGTAGTAAATTTCTTCTGTGTTCCTGTATTTATTTTAAGTTTCTGTACTGTTCTTGCGTGTTGCAGTACCGTTTTTCTGCATTACTTTACTGTTCTTGTATGTTGACATGCTTGCTGTCTTGTTGAGGTAAAGGTCCCACATTATTATTTACATCAAGAACTTCAAACTTTCCCACTGTACCTTCCACAACAGTGTCTCTCCCACACTGATTATTCATGTCACCCCAAGCAATTATTTTGCATGACTCAACATTGCTAACACATTCACTTAACATTTCCCAGGATCCCACTTTTCTCATTTTCACTTATATCCTCTTATAAAATATTAATACAAGTAACATTGTCCATAACAAAAAAAAAAAATCAGTAAATCTCGGAGTAATAAAGACGACCATCATGATAGTCTCCAGCTGTTGGTAAAAAAAGATTTGGGCAGCCACTGCTGCCACCTGGCTGGCAGCCACTGCTGCAACATGGCTGGCAGCCACTGCTGCAACCTGGCTGGCAGCCACTGCTGCAACCTGGCTGGCAGCCACTGCTGCAACCTGGCTAGCTGGTTTGTATCATTGTTACTGTCTCCAGTAATGTTGTATTTTGCAATGATATCTTTCTGTAATATACATTTGCAACCCTACCACCATATGTCTTGAACTTTGCAACAAAACATTTTTTAACTATTATTAATTGATGTTCTTGCGATTTTGGCTTTCATAGCAACTCTCTTCTTGCCGAATAAGGCAAGCGAATATTTATGTATGCAATAATTTCGCAAAAATAATTCTGGACCTAACGAAAAAATATAATTCATTGTGTTTGTTTATTATTAAATTATTGTAAACTTATCTAAAATATATTTAGTTGATCTGTTTCACAGACACAGCTGATACCAAAGTTAGATTTGAGTAGAGTAATGAGATTAATATATTTTAGTCTGCAAGCAAAAATAATACAATGAGAAACCAGAACTTATAACACAGACGTAACTGAAGTCAGCATGGGTTCAGAACTGTGGAGGGTACTAGTGACCAGTACTTCTCTCCCTGCTGGTACCAACATGGATGGTACTAGTGACCAGTACTTCTCTCCCTGCTGGTACCAACATGGAGGATACTAGTGACCAGTACTTCTCTCCCTGCTGGTAACAACATGGATGGTACTAGTGACCAGTACTTCTCTCCCTGCTGGTACCAACATGGAGGATACTAGTGACCAGTACTTCTCTCCCTGCTGGTACCAACATGGAAGATACTAGTGACCAGTACTTCTCTCCCTGCTGGTACCAACATGGATGGTACTAGTGACCAGTACTTCTCTCCCTGCTGGTACCAACATGGAGGATACTAGTGACCAGTACTTCTCTCTCTGCTGGTACCAACGGGGAAGGTACTAGTGACCAGTGCTTCCCTCCCTGCTAGCACCAACATGGAGGGTACTAGTGACCAGTGCTTCCCTCCCTGCTAGCACCAACATGGAGGGTACTAGTGACCAGTGCTTCCCTCCCTGCTGGCACCAACATGAAGGGTACTAGTGACCAGTACAGAGAAATACAAGACTAGCCGAGCAACATACACCTTGATACCCAAATACCAAATACTGCAAAAGACTGTTGTGGAAACAATAATTTTATCACGAAATGTTTCTAGCAAAGCTACACGATGCTTCACTGTGGTGGTAACACTGTCAGCTCTGGACTACACGATGCTTCACTGTGGTGGTAACACTGTCAGCTCTGAACTACACGATGCTTCACTGTGGTGGTAACACTGTCAGCTCTGGACTACACGATGCTTCACTGTGGTGGTAACACTGTCAGCTCTGGACTACACGATGCTTCACTGTGGTGGTAACACTGTCAGCTCTGGACTACACGATGCTTCACTGTGGTGGTAACACTGTCAGCTCTGAACTACACGATGCTTCACTGTGGTGGTAACACTGTCAGCTCTGAACTACACGATGCTTCACTGTGGTGGTAACACTGTCAGCTCTGGACTACACGATGCTTCACTGTGGTGGTAACACTGTCAGCTCTGGACTACACGATGCTTCACTGTGGTGGTAACACTGTCAGCTCTGGACTACACGATGCTTCACTGTGGTGGTAACACTGTCAGCTCTGGACTACACGATGCTTCACTGTGGTGGTAACACTGTCAGCTCTGGACTACACGATGCTTCACTGTGGTGGTAACACTGTCAGCTCTGGACTACACGATGCTTCACTGTGGTGGTAACACTGTCAGCTCTGGACTACACGATGCTTCACTGTGGAGGTAACACTGTCAGCTCTGGACTACACGATGCTTCACTGTGGTGGTAACACTGTCAGCTCTGGACTACACGATGCTTCACTGTGGTGGTAACACTGTCAGCTCTGGACTACACGATGCTTCACTGTGGTGGTAACACTGTCAGCTCTGGACTACACGATGCTTCACTGTGGTGGTAACACTGTCAGCTCTGGACTACACGATTCTTCACTGTGGTGGTAACACTGTCAGCTCTGGACTACACGATGCTTCACTGTGGTGGTAACACTGTCAGCTCTGGACTATACGATGCTTCACTGTGGTGGTAACACTGTCAGCTCTGAACTACACGATGCTTCACTGTGGTGGTAACACTGTCAGCTCTGAACTACACGATGCTTCACTGTGGTGGTAACACTGTCAGCTCTGGACTACACGATGCTTCACTGTGGTGGTAACACTGTCAGCTCTGAACTACACGATGCTTCACTGTGGTGGTAACACTGTCAGCTCTGAACTACACGATGCTTCACTGTTGTGGTAACACTGTCAGCTCTGGACTACACGATGCTTCACTGTGGTGGTAACACTGTCAGCTTTGGACTACACGATGTTTCACTGTGGTGGTAACACTGTCAGCTTTGGACTACACGATGCTTCACTGTGGTGGTAACACTGTGGTGGTAACACTGTGGTGGTAACACTGTCAGCTTTGGACTACACGATGCTTCACTGTGGTGGTAACACTGTGGTGGTAACACTGTCAGCTTTTGACTACACGATGCTTCACTGTGGTGGTAACACTGTGGTGGTAACACTGTGGTGGTAACACTGTGATGGTAACGCTGTCAGCTCTGGACTACACGATGCTTCACTGTGGTGGTAACACTGTCAGCTCTGGACTACACGATGCTTCACTGTGGTGGTAACACTGTCAGCTCTGGACTACACGATGCTTCACTGTGGTGGTAACACTGTCAGCTCTGGACTACACGATGCTTCACTGTGGTGGTAACACTGTCAGCTCTGGACTACACGATGCTTCACTGTGGTGGTAACACTGTCAGCTCTGGACTACACGATGCTTCACTGTGGTGGTAACACTGTCAGCTCTGGACTTACAAGCACATTTCTCTATCAGCAAAACGTTGCAATAATAAAAACAGTTCAGGTGGAAGAACTCAGTCAGGTGCAGAAACTAAGTCAGATTCACATTCTGAAATCCATTTAAATCTGAGGAACGACCTGTAATGCGACCTCGTTAGTCGTTGCTTAAGATGGAAGAGTGACGACACGTGGAGTGTACACGACAACTGCAGCTGCATAACAGCTGAAAGTGAAACGTTAACTGAAGGTGTACCTTAAGTGTGACCTTCAAGTGATTGTTTAAGGTAAACTACAAGTGTGAACTACAGGTGTGAATGTCAGGTGATGGTGTGAGGTTAACTTCAAGTAGAAATATAATAGTGTGTGGTCATAGTTAGGTCACCCTCCATGTTGTTTACAAGCTTTCACTGAGTTGTTGCTTCATCATGTTTTCACTATCTTCATCCTCACTACTTTTCTTCACCTTCCTCCTCCTCTTCTTCTTCTTCTTCTTCTTCTTATTTCTTTCTTTCTTCTTCTTCTTCTTCTTCTTCTTCTTCTTCTTCTTCTTCTTCTTCTTCTTCTTCTTCTTCTTCTTCTTCTTCTTCTTCTTCTTCTTCTTATTTCTCTTTTTTTGTGTGAAGATTCTGTACAGATAAATTTCAGTCAGCATCAGTTCAGTTTATTCCACTCTTGATCACACCTTAAGACTTCACCTATCCATGACCCCACCTGACTAAGACCTCACCTATCCATGACCCCACATGACTAAGACTTCACTTATTCATGACCCCACCTGACTAAGACCTCACCTATCCATGACCCCACCTGACTAAGACCTCACCTGACTAAGACCTCACCTATCCATGACCCCACCTGACTAACACTTCACCTATCCATGACCACACCTGACTAAGACCTCACCTATCCATGACCCCACCTGACTAAGACCTCACCTATCCATGACCTCACCTGACTAAGATCTCACCTATCCATGACCCCACCTGACTAAGACTTCACCTATCCATGACCCCACCTGACTAAGACCTCACCTATCCATGACCCCACCTGACTAAGACCTCACCTATCCTCATGGTGCTTTCCCTAGTTCCGTGTGTCCAGAAGTCCATCTGTGTCCCCTCAGATGAACTCCCAGGTGTGGATCATAGTGAGGTGTGGTCATGGTGTATTGTGATCATAGTGAGGTGTGGTCATAGTGAGGTGTGGTCGTTGTGAGGTGTGGTCATTGTGAGGTGTGGTCGTTGTGAGGTGTGGTCATTGTGAGGTGAGGTCATGGTGAACTGTGGTCATAGTCAGGTGTGGTTTATGTTTCCAGGTCTCCATCCGTGGGCCCCCGGATGTCAACCCTTCCACACTTCCCACTCCTGATTGTTTTGGTGCTTTCCCTAGTTCCGTGTGTCCAGACGTTCATCTGTGTCCCCTCAGGTGAACTCCCTCACTTTCGCAGGTGGGTGGCGGGCGGGTGGTGGTCGGGCGGTGTCAGGCGGGTGTGGGCGTGGGTGGAGGGTGGGTGGTGTGTGTGTGTGTTGTGTATGTGTTGGCCCCTCCCCAGTGATCTTGTTGGATGGCAACTTGGTCGTGTCTAGCTGGTCTACTGCCGAGACTGTCCAGGTGGGTGGAATTACACGAACAGTAGACCAAGCTGCCACCCAACATGGCCACCAAGGTGAGGTTACTTAGTAAAAATCTCGGACTTCTATTTATGTTTCAATATGTATTCAAATTAATTGTTTTGTTTTCACTCATGCAGCTGTATATGTGTATTTTTGAAAAGTTTTACTGTGTATAGATGAGTGCTGTGTGACTCTCTTCCCAGCAAGAAATCTGTTACGAAAATGAATCACCTTTCTTTTTTGTTGCAATTCGTCATTGTTTATATGCAAGGCATTGAAACCTTCACAAATAAACATGCAACGATACTCACAAAGATATTTACATACACACACACATGTGTGTGTAAATATCTTATGTTTTTGTGTGTGATAATCACAACACACATTTATTCCTCTCGTCCCAGGAGATATAGGGGTCATGATAACGACATAAAATACTGAGGAATCGACAAGGTGGACAGAGACAGAATGTTCCAGAGATGGGACACAGCAACAAGGGGTCACAACTGGAAGTTGAAGACTCAGATAAATCACAGGGATGTTAAAAAGTATTTCTTCAGTCATAGAGTTGTCAGGAAGTGGAATAGTCTGGGAAGTGATGTAGTTGAGGCAGGCATGAAGCTCATGGAGCAGGGAGAGTGACCTAGTAGCGACCAGTGAAGAGGCGGGGCCAGGAGCTGTGACTCGACCCCTGCAACCACAACTACACACACACTAAACTATAGACCAGTGTCACTGACTTAGTAGCGACCAGTGAAGAGGCGGGGCCAGGAGCTGTGACTCGACCCCTGCAACCACAACTACACACACACTAAACTATAGACCAGTGTCACTGACTTAGTAGCGACCAGTGAAGAGGCGGGGCCAGGAGCTGTGACTCGACCCCTGCAACCACAACTACACACACACTAAACTATAGACCAGTGTCACTGACTTAGTAGTGACCAGTGAAGAGGCGGGGCCAGGAGCTGACTCGGACCCCGCAACTACAACTACACACACACTAAACTATAGACCAGTGTCACTGACTTAGTAGCGACCAGTGAAGAGGCGGGGCCAGGAGCTGTGACTCGACCCCTGCAACTACAACTACACACACACACTAAACTATAGACCAGTATGGAGAAGATTATCAGGAGGAGAGTGGTGAGGCACCTGGAATGGAACAAGATAATAAACAACAACCAGCACGGATTCACGGAAGGCAAATCCTGTGTCACAAACCTTCTGGAGTTCGATGACAAAGTAACAGAAGTAAGACACGAGAGAGAGGGATGGGTTGATTGCATTTTCTTGGACTGCAAGAAGGCCTTCGACACAGTTTCTCATAAGAAATTAGTGCAGAAGCTAGAGGAAGGGCACTGCAATGGATCAGAGAATTCGTGACAGGGAGGCAAAAACGGGTCATGGTACGTGATGAGGTATCACAGTGGGCGCCTGTGACGAGCGGGGTCCCACAGGGGTCAGTCCTATTACCAGTGCTGTTCTTGGTATATGTGAATGACATGACGGAAGGTTGAATGACATGACGGAAGTTGAAGACTCAGATGAGTCAAAGGGATGTTAGGAAGTATTTCTTCAGTCACAGAGTTGTCAGAAAGTGGAATAGTCTAGCAAGTGATATAGTGGAAGCAGGAACCATACATAGCTTTAAGACGAGGTATGATAAATCTCATGGAGCAGGGAGAGAGAGGACCCAGTAGCAGTAGCGATCACTGAAGAGGCAGGACCAGGAGCTGAGTCTCGACCCCTGCATAGTCCACACTTCCCACTTCCGGCTGTTTTGGGGCTTTCTTAAGTTCCGTGTGTCCAGAAGTATATCTGTGTCCCCTCAGATGAACTCCCAGGTGTGGATCATGGGTGGTCATGGTTAGGTGAGGTCATAGTGATTTGGTTTATATTTCCATCACGGGTGGTCATAGTGAGGTGTACTTATAGTTAGTTGTGGTCATAGTGAGGTGATGTGATAGTCAGAGGTGGTTCATGTTTCCAGGTCTCCATCAGTGGGCCCCTGGATGTCAATCATTCCACACTTCCCAGTTCCGGTTGTTTTGGTGCTTTCCCTAGTTCCGTGTGTCCAGAAGTCCATCTGTGTCCCCTCAGATGAACTCCCACATGTGAATCATGGTGAAGTGTGGTCATAGTGAAGTGTGGTCATAGTGAGGTCTGTTCATAGTGAGGTGAGGTCATAATGAAGTCTGGTCATAGGCGAGGTCATAGATGAGGTGTGTCATAGTGAGGTGAGGCATTGAGTTTGGTCGGGAGGTCAGTAGTGAGGTGGTGACGAGTGTCATAGTTAGGTGTAGGTACATAGTGAGGTGAACTCATCTTCAGTCTGATGAGGTCATAGTGAGGTGTGGTCATAGTGGGTGAGGTCTAGTAGATGAGGTCATTGAGGTGTGGTCATCAGTGGTTAGTTTCCAGTCTCATCCACACTTCCCACTTCCGGATATTTTGGTGCTTTCCTAGTTCCGTGTGTCCAGAAGTCCATCTGTGTCCCTCAGATGAACTCCCAGGTGTGGATCATAGTGAGGTGAGGAGGATTAGTAGATGAGTCATAGTGATGGGTCAATGTTATGTTCGGGAGGGGTCATATATGTGGATATTGTGTCTGCTGAGGTGTGGTCATAAGTGGGAGGTTGTGTCCTCGGAGATGGGTCATTGGTGGGTCATAGTGAGGTGAGGAAATGGTAAATTTGTGGTCAAGTCGGAGGGTCATAGTGGTGTGGTCGTAGTGAGGTGTGGTCATAGTGGGTGAGGTTGGAGATGTGGCAGTGAGGTCATAAGAGGTGTGATCATAGTTTGGTGGTGGTCATAGTGAGGTGAGGTATGGGAGGTCTTAGTGAGGTGTACATAGTTTGTGTGGTGTGGTCATAGTGAGGTGAGGCTATGGTGAGGTGTGGTCATTGGTGAGGTCATAGTAAGGTGTGATCATAGTTTGGTGAGGTGTGGTTTATGTTTCCATCCATTGGCCCCCGAATGTCAACCCTTCCACACTTCCCACTTTCAGTAGTTTTGGTGCTTTTCCTAGTTCCGTGTGTCCAGAAGTCCATCTGTGTCCCTTCAGATGAACTCCCAGGTGTCGATCATGGTGAGGTGTGGTCATTGTGAGGTGAGGTCATAGATGAGGGGTGGTCATAGTTAGGTGAGGGGTGATCATAGTTAGGTGAGGTTATAGTGACGTGTGGTCATAGTGAGGTGAGGCCATGGTGAATTGTGGTCATAGTGAGGTGTGGTCATAGTGAGGTGTGGTCATAGTTAGGTGAAATCATAGTGAGATGTGGTCATAGGTGAGGTCATAGTGAGGTGTGATCATAGTTAAGTGAGGTCATGGTGATTTGTGGTCATAGTCAGGTGTGGTTTATGTTTCCATCCGTGGGCCCCCGGATGTCAACGCTTCCACACTTACAACTTCCAGTTGTTTTGTTGCTTTTCCTAGTTCCCTGTTTCCAGAAGTCCATCTGTGTCCCCTCAGATGAATTCCCTGATGTGAATTATAATGAGGTGTGGTCATTGTGTATTGTGGTGATAGAGAGGTGTGGTCACAGATTTGGTCATAGGTGAGGGGTCATAGTTTGGTGTGGTGTGGTCATAGTGAGGTGAGGGTATGGTGAGGTCATAGTGAGGTGTGATCATAGTTAGGCAAGGTCTTAGGTGAGGTGTGGTCATAGTAAGGTGTGATTATAGTTTGGTTATTTTGATGTGTCCCCTCAGATGAACTCCTAGGTGTCGATCATAGTGAGGTGAGGTCATAGTTGAGGGGTGGTCATAGTTAGGTGAGGGGTGAATATAGTTAGGTGAGGTTATGGTGACGTGTGGTCATAGTGAGGTGAGGCCATGGTGAATTGTAAGGTGTGGTCGTAGTGAGGTGTGGTCATAGTGAAGTTTGGTCGTAGTGAGGTGTTGTCATTGGGAGGTGTTGTCATTGGGAGGTAGGTCATGGTGAACTGTGGTCAGTCAGGTGTGGTTTATGTTTCTAGGTCTTTATCCGTGGGCCCCCGGATGTCAACCCTTCCACACTTACCACTTCCGGTTGTTTTGGTGGTTTCCCTAGTTCCGTGTGTCCAGAAGTCCATCTGTGTCCCCTCAGGTGAACTCCCTTCCTCACTTTCCCAGGTGGGTGGCGGGCGGGTGGTTGGGTGTCGGGCGGGTGGGTTGTTGGTGGGCGGATGGGTGGTGTGTGGTGTGTATGTGTTGGCCCCTCCCCAGTGACCTTGTTGGATGGGAACTTGGTCTTGTCTAGCTGTTCTACTGCTGAGACTGTCCAGGTGGGTGGAATTACAGGAGGGGACACACAGAAAACTGCGTCCTGTAATTACACCCACCAAGACAGCCACGAACAGTAGACCAGCTAGACGAGACCAAGCTGCCACCCAACATGGCCACCAAGGTGAGGTTACTTAGAAAAAATCTGGGACTTCTATTTATGTTTCATTAAGTGTTCAAGTCAATTTTTGTTTTGTTTTAACTCATGCAGTTGTATATGTGTATTGTTGAACGTTTTACTGTGTATAGATGTGAGTCCGTGTGTGACTCTCTCTTCCCACCAGGAAATCTCTTACAAAAATGTTATTAATTTTCTTTTTTATTTCAATTCGTCACTCACATGTTCACACACATATATGCATTTTCTCTCACTTTTCTTAAAATTAAATTAATTTGCACAGGAAGTAAACTGGAAATAAAGAAATTCTTTAGCGTAAATTGTTTACTGAATCCTGTAGTTTCCTACATCTGCCACAACAGTGTCTCCCACAATGGTATTAATGTTTCTCTAAACAATTATGTTGACTCAAAATTACCAAAAGTTTCACTTAACATTTCACAGGAATTCCATCACTCTCATCCACACTAAAAAAAAATTTCCTTAACTGACTAAAAACGATTTCATCAGAATCTTCGATGCTGTTGTTTTTATTCACTTGTATGTTAGCAACTCTGGCAACAGACGTGATGTATTTTGTAACAATTCGCTTTTCTGTTGAGCGTTTACAAAATTATATTGATGCACACATACCCTTGCTCTTTCTAAACCTTGCCAGTTCTTCATTACTTATATTTTGTCTTTTCCATCACTCGATCAATCACAATTTTGGTATAATCAGCAGCCAACAAAGAAACACTAATATTTTTTGCTAAATTTCAACAATATTTTGCAATTTTATTTTACAGTGTGTCGAGCAGTTGTGTACTGTACCAGCACATCCACAATACATATTATCCAACCCATATGTCATTGACATATATGCACATATCTGTACTTTCTCACACAGCTGCTAAAATTGTATTTATATTATATATTTTAATAGAATTCTTAATAATCGGGATGGAGAATGTTGTTACTGTGGCGCCGTCTACACCGCCTCTTGGCATTCCCTTTATTAGGTAAATTGTAAATGAACGTTCTTGTACTATTATTATTTGTTTGCACAATTATTTGTGTAAGTGGCCACTATGTATTTATATCTCGCTGTATATGTGTAACTTTACTATGTGTCTGTTTTATGTAAGGATGTAGATTAATATGAAATGATCCAATCCTCCAAGAGTCTGGCTAAACATACTTTTCTGCTGTTGTTAACCCCCTCTATACCCCCCCCCCCTCTTTCCCTATTTGGTTAAGTGTTTGTCTGGTCGGAGTCACGTGACCTACCCAACGTGTAGGTGTTCAGCTTGTACCAGTGTGATTGTACCTGCACACCTGTCCACACTCCTCTGGTCATAGTATATTCTGAGCAATACTTGTATTCTACCTGATTCTTCTAGTAATAAAACTAATTTAATTACAGAGAAGAAGATTTTGTTTATATGAGTAATTATTCCGATATAAAAGTCTCTGTGAGAAACTAGACTTTAAGACATCATAAGGGAAGATACTGTAAAGGATTCCCTGTTGTATATACGTCTTATAAACAGTAAATGTATAAGTTACATGACTGACATTTTATCATATCTATGAAATTACTTCATTAAACTAAGATTTTACTTGAAGTTTATTTTTATCCCAAACTCTGTCTAAATTGTTATGCCTGGATCCCATATGAAGATAATATCTACTGACTTTTGAACGTTGGCGTAACACTTACATAGTATTTTGTAGATATCCTTAATAATAAATGTGGAGATATAAGGAAGTAACAACTGAGAGAATCTTGTACTGGATATAGCACAAAAAACACTTATGAATTATTAAATATTAATCTCTCACTTTTTAATTTTTCATGTCTTCACTTCTCTCACCTTCACTATATTGAGAAAAATATTAATAAACACAAGAAAAAAAACTAGGGGAAGAAAATAAGATGTACACACTGGGAGAGTCAACCTCTGGACAAAAGTGATTACTGGTGTGGATGTTACAACCTGGCCAGTACAACTGTCTTAATGTCTTCAATACTGCTGTTTTATGTATTGTTGTCATCTTGCTCTACCCTTCCCTTATTTTATTGTATTGTTCCTGTGTTACTGTAATGTTCTTCTGTGTTACTGTACTGTTTTGGAAGACAGTTGTGGAGGTGTTCACTGGTCATACAGGAGTGGAACTTGTTCTTCACCAAGTTCATAGTTGAGAACACAGACTGGCAGCAGTAGGTGGACCCAAACATTGGGAGAACCTGGACTGCTAATCTGTCAAGCCTGGGGAAATTCTCAAGTGATCCTTCATTTGACTAAAATGTTTCTGGTGCACAATCACAGAGTACTTGTCTCAGCCTCACAGAGTACTTGTCTCAGCCTCACAGAGTACTTGTCGCAGCCTCACAGAGTACTTGTCTCAGCCTCACAGAGTACTTGTCTCAGCCTCACAGAGTACTTGTCTCAGCCTCACAGAGTACTTGTCTCAGCCTCATAGAGTACTTGTCTCAGCCTCACAGAGTACTTGTCTCAGCCTCACAGAGTACTTGTCTCAGCCTCACAGAGTACTTGTCTCAGCCTCACAGAGTACTTGCCTCAGCCTCACAGTACTTGTCTCAGCCTCACAGTAGTACTTGTTCAGCCTCACAGAGTACTTGTCTCAGCCTCACAGAGTACTTGTCTCAGCCTCACAGAGTACTTGTCTCAGCCTCACAGAGTACTTGTCTCAGCCTCACAGAGTACTTGTCTCAGCCTCACAGAGTACTTGTCTCAGCCTCACAGAGTACTTGTCTCAGCCTCACAGAGTACTTGTCTCAGCCTCACAGAGTACTTGTCTCAGCCTCACAGAGTACTTGTCTCAGCCTCACAGAGTACTTGTCTCAGCCTCACAGAGTACTTGCCTCAGCCTCACAGTACTTGTCTCAGCCTCACAGAGTACTTGTCTCAGCCTCACAGAGTACTTGTCTCAGCCTCACAGAGTACTTGTCTCAGCCTCACAGAGTACTTGTCTCAGCCTCACAGAGTACTTGTCTCAGCCTCACAGAGTACTTGTCTCAGCCTCACAGTACTTGTCTCAGCCTCACAGAGTACTTGTCTCAGCCTCACAGAGTACTTGTCTCAGCCTCACAGAGTACTTGTCTCAGCCTCACAGAGTACTTGTCTCAGCCTCACAGAGTACTTGTCTCAGCCTCACATTCTCTTGCAAGTCAATGAGTTCCAGTTGAATTTTTGCATCATCTACCCATGTGAAGGGTTGTTTTGCTTCGACTGAGAATTAAGAATGGAGGAACACTGCAGAAGACCTACTGGCCCATACAAGGCAGGTCATTATCAAAACCACCACTATCCAAGAATTTACTCCTGTACCCACGACACCAATCAAACCCAGCCCCTCCCACTCATATATTTGTCCAATCTCTTTTTAAAGCCACCCAAGGTCCTAGCCTCTATCACCCTACTCGGAAGATTTTTCCACGCATCTACAACTCTGTTCGAAAACCAGTACTTACCTATGTCCTTTCTAAATCTAAATTTATCCAACTTAAATTCATTATTTCTGGTTCTTTCCTGGTTCGACACCCTCAGTACTTTATTAATATCACTTTTGTTTATGCCCATCATCCACTTATACACCTCGATGATATCTCTCTTCATTCTACGTCTCTCCAGAGAGTGAAGATTCAAGGTTCTAAGTCTATCTTCATACTGGAGATTCCTTATACAGTAAATAATTTTAGTCATTCTTCTCTGTATGTTCTCCAATGAGTCTGTATCCGTCCTGTAGTAAGGAGACCAAAACTGAGCTGCATAATCCAAATGAGACCTCACTAGTGATGTATAGAGCTGTAAAATAACTTTTGGACTTCTGTTACTTATACTTCTTGAAATAAATCCTAGTAATCTGTTAGTCTTATTGCGCACACTTAGGCACTGTTGTCTTGGCTTTAGATTTCTGTTCACCATGACTCCAAGTCTTTTTCACATTCTGTATGATCAAGCTCTACTTCATATAGTTTATAACTTCGAGGGTTATTTCCATTACCAAGAACTAGTACTTTACACTTGTTCACATTGAACTTCATCTGCCATTTTTCAGACCAAGACATTAATTTGTCCAAATCCTCCTGAAGTTCATTGGTATCCTCCTCAGAATGAATCATACGGCCTATTTATGTATCATCAGCAAATTTGCTCATGTTACTTGTAATTACTTCATCAAGGTCATTTATGTAAATTATGAACAACAATAGACCTAAAACTGATCCTTGTGGAACGACACTAGTGACTAATCCCCATTGAGATTTGACCCCATCAATGGAAACTCTGCTTTCTATTGGTAAGCCATGCCTCTATCCATGCTAGAACGTTTCCTCCTATACCATGAGCTGCCACCTTTCTTAAGAGTCTCTTGTGAGGTACTCTATCGAAGGCTTTACTGAAATCCAAATAAATAATATATTCTTTATCACTGTCTACTGCCTCAAATGTTTTATTGAAGAACGTCAGTAAATTTCTCAGGCAGGAACGACCTCTCGTGAACTCATGCTGGGATTCATTAATCAAATTATGTTCTTCAAGGTGACTTCTAATAATATCAGCTATAATTGATTCTAATAATTTGCTGATTGGACGGTAATTTGATGGAATAGACTTATTCCCTGATTTGAATATCGGAACTACATTAACTATCTTCCGTATCTCTGGCATAACACCAGTTAGGATGGACGTATTAAACACGCTCGTTAATTCCATCTTGCATACTAAGTTCCATCTTGCATTCTGAGATATCCGCCACTAGAAAGGGGTTTTGAACGAACATCAGCAACTGTTTTCCAAGAACAGTCATCAAAGCATAACATATTTAGAATCTGTTTCATCATTACTTTGCTCCAAAAGTCTGGGGAAATGTAAAAGTTGGCTCTGAACATCGTTAGCGAAAAGTTCCAATTACTTCTGGAAAGTTCGAATTATTAATATCATGTTGAAGATAAGAGTTACAAAATTTCCTCAATGATCAAAACAGTGAGAAAGCAAAGATATTTTCTGATTTTTTTGAAGATAAGAAAATGGAGAGTGTTGGATTTTTGGCAGACATAATAAGAACATAAGAAAGAAGGAACACTGCAGCAGGCCTACTGGCCCATGCGAGGCACGTCCAAGTCTTCCACCGGCTTAAGCCAATGCCCCGACCCAGCCAGGTCAGGTTACATCCACTTAAGGATGTAACACAAATTAGTCAGGTCCAACTCACACCCACCCGCACCCACTCATATATTTATCTAGCCTATTTTTAAAACTACACAACGTTTTAGCCTCTATAACTGTACTCGGGAGTTTGTTCCACTCATCGACAACTCTATTACCAAACCAATGCTTTCCTATATCCTTCCTGAATCTGAATTTATCCAACTTAAAGCCATTGCTGCGAGTCCTGTCAATACTAGATATTTTTAGCACGCTATTTACATCACCTTTATTTATTCCTGTTTTCCATTTATACACCTCAATCATATCCCCCCTAATTCTACGTCTTTCTAGAGAGTGCAGATTCAGGGCCCTAAGTCTATCCTCATAGGGAAGATTTCTGATACATGGAATCAACTTAGTCATCCTCCTTTGTACGTTTTCCAGAGCATTTATATCCATTCTGTAATACGGTGACCAAAACTGTGCAGCATAATCTAGATGAGGCCTAACCAAGGATATATAGAGTTGAAGAACAACCTGAGGACTCCTATTATTTATGCTTCTTGATATGAAGCCAAGGATTCTGTTCGCTTTATTGCGAACACTTATGCACTGCTGTCTTGGTTTTAGATTACTGCTAACCAGAACTCCTAAATCCTTTTCGCAATCAGTAGTATTAAGATCTACATTATTTAGTTTATATGTGGCATGGTTATTGTCCTGTCCAATATTTAGAACTTTGCATTTATCTATATTAAACTGCATCTGCCACTTCTCCGACCAATGCATCAGTCTATTCAAATCTTCCTGGAGTGCTCTAATGTCCTCATTTGAATGAATTGGACGGCCTATTTTGGTGTCATCTGCAAACTTGCTTATGTCGCTATTTATTCCCTCATCTATGTCGTTTATGTAGATTGTGAACAACAAGGGGCCCAATACTGACCCCTGTGGAACACCGCTTGTGACACTTCCCCACTCTGATTTCTCCCCATTTATGCAAACTCTCTGCTGCCTATTTGTCAACCATGCCTCTATCCAGGAAAAAATTTCTCCTCCTATTCCGTGTGCCTTAATTTTCCTCAATAGTCTCTGATGTGGAACTCTATCAAAAGCCTTACTGAAGTCCATATACACAACATCATATTCATTACCATGATCTACCTCCTCAAATACCTTAGTGAAAAAAGTTATTAAATTTGTAAGGCAGGAACGCCCTTTTGTAAAACCGTGCTGAGATTCATTGATTAATTTATGCTTTTCAAGATGGCTGCGAATTGCCTCGGCTAGAGAAAAAACACACGAAGATCATGTTGAAGATCGTGTGTTTTTTCTCTTGCAGTTTAACGTTAAGATCGTTCAGATGTGACATTATGTCTGCCAAAAATCCAACACTCTCCATTTTCTTATCTTCAAAAAAATAAGAAAATATCTTTGCTTTCTCACTGTTTTGATCATTGAGGAAATTTTGTAACTCTTTCCTGATTGCCCAAAATCGCTCCAAAACTCTTCCCTTACTCAACCATCTCACATTGTTGTGCACAAGTAAATCGTCATAGCAAACATCAACCTCAGTTAGAAAGCTTCGGAGTAGACGGTGTTGTAGTGATGACGTTGATGGAAGGAAGTTTACTAGCATCATAATAGTGTCCATGAGGTCACCATACTCATCTCCCAGACTGACACACACTACTGATTGATGGATAATGCTGTGATAAGTTATCATGTCGGGATTATCTTCCTTTAATCTTGGGACCAGTCCCTCTCTCTCGACCAACCATGGGTGGAGCTCCATCTGTGGTCACTGATATGATGGACTTGACATCAATATTTCTAGATTCTAACATGCTTTTCAAGGGTCCATATTTATCCTCTCCTCGTGATCTTCCTTTAAGGTCGGTCACACCCAACAAGTCCTGGCAAAATTCTTCTTCTCTGCATCATAATATCTCACAAATACCATGAGTACCATCAGTACTGTCTGTTGACTCATCTAAAGCCAGTGAAATACAAGGTGCTTTTTTCAGTCATAGATCAAGTTGCGACATAAGATCTTCTGTCAATAGTTGTGTTCTCCTCGTTGATGTGGAATCAGATAATGGAATCTACTTTATTTGGTCTTTTATCTCTTTTTTTGTTTATCCTCAAACAATGTATCGGTAGTTTCCAGCAGACATTCTTTAACAATTTCTGCATCAGTGAAGGTTTCTCGTGTTTTATCAAGATCCAAGTTATTCTAAGTGAACATTCCACTGCTGTCTCCTGGGCTGTCGTGGTATTGACAACAACTACGGTTGACCTCTCATACTGATTTATTTTTTCTTTCTTCAGTTCCTATCCATGACTATGACCTCACCTATCCATGACCACACCTGACTATGACCTCACCTGTCCATGACCACACCTGACTATGACCTCACCTATCCATGACCACACCTAACTATGACCTCACCTATCCATGACCACACCTGACTATGACCTCACCTATCCATGACCACACCTGACTATGACCTCACCTATCCATGACCACACCTGACTATGACCTCACCTATCCATGATCACGCCTGACTATGACCTCACCTATCCATGATCACGCCTGACTATGACCACACCTGTCTATGACCACATCAGACTATGTTAGTTTGTGTACTGCAGGTGTGGTTTATGTTTCCAGGTCTCCATCCGTGGGACCCCGGATGTCAACCCTTCCACACTTCCCATTTCCAGTTGTTTTGGTGCTTTCCCTAGTTCCGTGTGTCCAGAAGTCCATCTGTGTCCCCTCAGATGAACTCCCAGGTGTGAATCATGGTGAGGTGTGGTCATAGCGAGGTGTGGCCGTAGTGAGGCGTGGTTATGGTGAGGTGTGGTCGTAGTGAGGATGTCATAGTGAGGTGTGGTCATTGTGAGGTGTGGATCATAGCAATGTAAGGTCATAGTAAGTTAGGTGAGGTCATAGTAGTTAGGGGATGTCATAGACAGGTGTGCCCCCGAATATCAACCCTTCCACACTTCAGGTTGTTTTGGTGCTTTCCCTAGTTCCATGTGTCCAGAAGTCCATCTGTGTCCCCTCGGAAGAACTCCCAGGTGTAGCTAATGAGGTGTGATCTTAGTCAGGTGTGGTCATAGTGAGGTGTGGGCCCCCGGGTGTCAACCCTTCCACACTTTCCACTTCTGGTTATTTTGGTGTTTTCCCTTTTTCCGTGTGTCGAGAAGTACATCTGTGTCCCCTCAGATGAACTCCCTTGTGTGGATCATGGTGAGGTGTGGTTATGGTTAGGCGTAGTCGTAATGAGGTGAGGTCATAGTGAGGTGTAGTCATATACAGTGATGTGGGGTCATAGTGAGGTGAGGTCATGGTGAGGTTTGGTCATAAGTGAGGGTTCGTCATAGTTACGAGAGGAAATGGTGAATTGTGGTCAAAGTCAGGTGTGGTCATAGTGAAGTGAGGTGTGATCATAGTTTGGTGAGGTGTGGTTATAGTCAGGTGTGGGTTATGTTTCCATCCGTGGGCCCCGGATGTCAACACTTCCCACTTCCAGTTGTTTTGGTTCTTACCCTAGTTCCCTGTGTCCCCTCAGATGAACTCCCAGGTGTGGATCATGATGAGGTGTGGTCATAGCGAGGTGAGGTCAAATTGAGGTGTGATCGTAGACAGGTGTGGTGACCTAGTAGCGACCAGGAGCTGTGACTCGACCCCTGCAACCACAAATAAACATGCAAGGATACTCATTGTAACTCTTTCCTGATTGCCCAACATCGTCATAGCAAGCATCGACCTCAGTTAAAAAGCTTCGGAGTAGACGGTGTTGTAGTGCTGACGTTGATGTAAGGAAGTTTACTAGCTTCATAATAGTCTCGATGAGGTCACCATACTCATCTCCCAGACTGGCACACAGTACTATCCATGACCACACCTGAATATGACCTCACCTATCCATGACCACACCTGACTATGACCTCACCTATCCATGATCACGCCTGCCTATGACCACATCAGACTATGTTAGTTTGTGTACTGCAGGTGTGGTTTATGTTTCCAGGTCTCCATCCGTGGGACCCCGGATGTCAACCCTTCCACACTTCCCGACATGTATTATGTCGTGTCATAGTGAGGTGTGCTCATAGTCATATTGAGGTGAGGTCATAGTGAAGATGAAGATGAAGTCATAGTGAGGTTATATTCATAGTCATAATGAGGTCATAGTCAGGTACGGTTCATGTTTCCAGGTCTCCATCCGTTTGTTTTTGTGCTTTCTTTAGTTCCGTGTGTCCAGAAGTCCATCTGTGTCCCCTCAGATGAACTCCCAGGTGTGGATCATAGTGAGGTGTGGTCATGGTTAGGTGTAGTAATGAGGTGAGGTGTAGTCGTAATGAGGTGAGGTGTTGTCATGGTGGGGTGGTTCATGTTTCCAGGTCTCTATCCGTGGGCCCCCGGATGTCAACCATTCCACACTTCCCAGTTCCGATTGTTTTGGTGCTTTCCCTAGTTCCGTGTCTCCAGAAGTCCATCTGTGTCCCCTCAGATGAACTCCCAGGTGTGGATCATGGGGTATTGTGGTCATAGTGAGGTGTGGTCGTAGTGAGGTGTGGTCATTGTGAGGTCAGGTCATGGCGAACTGTGGTGTGGTTTATGTTTCCAGGTCTCCATCCGTGGGCCCCCGGATGTCAACCCTTCCACACTTCCCACTTCCGATTGTTTTGGGGCTTTCCCTAGTTCCGTGTGTCCAGACGTTCATCTGTGTCCTCAGGTGAACTCCTCACTTTCCCAGGTGGGTGGCGGGCGGGTGGGTGGCGGGCGGATGGGTGGTGGGTGGTGTGTGTTTGTCTGTGGTGTGTGTGTTGTGTAGTGTTGGCCCCTCCCAGTGACCTGTTGGATGGCAACTTGGTCTTGTCTAGCTGGTCACTGCTGAGACTGTCCAGGTGGGTGGAATTACACGAACAGTAGACCAAGCTGCCACCCAACATGGCCACCAAGGTGAGGTTACTTAGTAAAAATCTCGGACTTCTATTTATGTTTCATTATGTATTCAAATGAATTTTTTTGTTTTTTTCACTCATGCAGCTGTATATGTGTATTTTTGAACTTTTTTCTGTGTATAGATGTGAGTCCGTGTGTGACTCTGTCTTCCCATCAGGAAATCTGCTACAAAAAGTTATCAACTTTCGTTTTTGTTGAAATTCGTCATTTTCCAATATGCAACGTCCACAGGTAAATACGGAAGTACACAAGTACATTCACGCAGTTATTCATTACACATATTTTGTCTTTTCCATCACTCGATCAATCACAAGTTTGGTATAATCAGCAGTCAACAAACACTAAGGAAATCTGGTACAAAAATTTAATTAATTTTCTTATTTTGTTTGAATTCGTCATTTTCACACACACATGTTCACACACATATCTGTATTTTCACTCACTTTTCTTAAAAGTAAATTAATTTGCACAGTAAGTAAACTGGAAATAAAGAAATTCTTTAGCGTAAATTGTTTACTGAATCCTGTAGTTTCCTACATCTACCACAACAGTGTCTCCCACAATGGTATTAATGTTTCATTAAACAATTATGTTGACTCAAAATTCCCAAAAGTTTCACTTAACATTTCACAGGAATTCCATCACTCTCATCCTCACTAAAAAATCGACCTTAAAGGTAGTCGAGATTTATTGACAAAAAACGATTTCAGCAGAATCTTCGATGCTGCTGTTTTTATTCACTTGTACGTTAGCAACTCTGGCAACAAACGTGATGTATCTTGAAACAATTTGCTTTTCTGTTTATTGAACGTTTGCAAAATTTGGCCATATTCATTGCTTGGTATAATCAGCAGGCAACAAACACTAATTTTGTATTCAAATTAAACAATATTTTGGAATTCTATCTAACAGTGTGTCCAGCAGTTGTGAACTGTACCAGAAACAAAGGCATATTTGTGACCGTATGTGACTCTGTCTTCCTGCAGGGGTATACACAATCCCTTGTAATGGGTGCAGCAAATTATACGTCGGCGAAACATCCAGAGACCTCCAAACACGTATTTCAGAACACCAGTACGCAGGCAGATCTGACGACCCAAGAAATGCCTGTGTTCAACACCGAAATTCACACAACCATTTAATCAACTACAGAAACGCAAGACTCATCGCCAGAGAAGACAACACTCAATACCGAAGAATCTTGGAATCATCACTTATCTGTATATCCAACAACTTCAACCAGAACAACGGCTTCTACAACATAGCTGAACCTATTGCCAAGAAACTTCTTCATCGCTATCCCACATGAGAACTTAAGAATGGAACACTGCAAAAGGTTTACACAGATACTTGTCCAATCTCTTTTTAAAGCTTCCCAAGGTTTAAGACTCCATCACACTACTCTGAAGACTGTCACATGTAGCATTCTCCACCTGACTAAATCCTATAAATACTCATGTATCTTGTATCCTGATGAAGATGGACGTCAGAAGACACTCCCATCATGGGGAGCCACAGCAAGAAAGAAAGATGACCGACACCTCTACCCAGGGCCAATGCCGGGTCACCATTTGAGAAGACCCGGCCGGATGTACGGCGAAAATACAACAACAATATCCAGGTAGATTTGTTTGTGACTTGATAAAGCCCACTGTGTGGGCGAAACGTTGTCAATAAAGGATCACATTATACTGCTTATGTGTTTATTTTTCCAATTTCACTTCTATTCACTGGTTTAATAACTTGGTAAAATAGGAAGTATAATATGCGTCTGAATAAAGATATTTTGCACAAATATGTTTACAGTCTGTATGAGAATAAGTAATCACATAATAATATAGAAGATAATTGAAACAATAACTGAACATAAGTCTATCAAGTCGCTAACAGTGTCTTCAAGACAACACTGGATGGATCATGTGAAAGCTACACCACACACAATACCTCAGACTAGCACAAGTAGCCATGGTGTACGACCATTAGCACGTACCATGATTGTACAACTCACCAGACATCAAGTACGATGTGTACAACTCAAACTCCATGTGTATAACTCCCTAGTAACTAGTACCATGGTGTACAACTCTCATTAGAACAAGTACCATGGTGTACAACTCACTAGAACAAGTACCATGGTGTACAACTCACTAGAACAAGTACCATGGTGTACAACTCACTAGAACTAGTACCATGGTGCACAACTCACTATAACATGACCATGGTGTACAATTCACTAAACAAGTACCATGGTGTACAACTCACTAGAACAAGTACCAATGTGTACAACTCACTAGACAAGTACCATGGTGTACAACTCACTAGAACAAGTACCATGGTGTACAACTCACTAGAACTAAGTACCATGGTGCACAACTCACTAGAACAATGACCATGGTGTACAATTCACTAAACAAGTACCATGGTGTACAACTCACTAGAACAAGTACCATGATGCACAACTCACTAGAACATGCACCATGGTGTACAACTCACTAGTACAAGTACCATTGTGTACATCTCACTAGCCCATCAATAATAACCCTAATCAAAAACGGTCTACACAACACAGTGTGTAGTTACAAACAATCAAAGACAAACACAATACAACTCTGGCATAAACTTCAATTAGCAGAGTTGAACAAATGTTAATTTTATTCTACAATTAGACTGAACTCAGACTGAGTTCTAACAATAAACAAACATCTATAATGAACACAAGTATATTGCAAGATATTCATGATATAATTTTTCCTTTAGTAGAGCGTCCCTCATGCTGGTGAAGGGCGTCCCTCAAGCTGGTGAAGGGCGTCCCTCATACTGGTGAAGGGCGTCCCTCATGCTGGTGAAAGGCGTCCCTCATGCTGGTGAAGGGCGTCTCTCATGTTGGTGAAGGGCGTCCTTCATGCTGGTGAAGGGCGTCCCTCATGCTGGTGAAGGGCGTCCCTCATGCTGGTGAAGGGCGTCCCTCATGCTGGTGAAGGGCGTCCCTCATGCTGGTGAAGGGATAAATGTCTGCAATTACCCAGGCACTGTAACCCTTACCCATTTAACACATTCCAGTAAAACAATAATAATAATCTATGTGGATAATTTTAAAGGTTTCACTCCAGACTCTAAAATTAAGTCACTATAAAAAAATAAGAAATCCAAAGACTCCCCGGGGTCGAACCCGAAGTCTACTGCTTAGAGGCAGCCGTGCTGACCGCTGCACCACAGAGTCCGTAATGTTTAGAGATGGAGTTTACTATATAGCTCAATGGTAGTGTTGACAAAGTAATGGCCTTTATTAGAGTCCTGGCTTCTGATTCTGTTGGCACCCACCTTGACGGTACTAGTGACCAGTACTTCTCTCCCTGCTGGTACTAACGTGGAAGGTACTAGTGACTATTACTTCCCTCTCTGTTAGCACCAACATGGAGAGTACTAGTGACCAGTGCTTCTCACCCTACTAGCACCAACATGGAGGGTACCAGTTACCAGTGCTTCCCTACCTGCTAGCATCAACATGGAGGGTACTAGTTACCAGTGCTTCCCTCCCTGTTAGCACCAACATGGACGGTACTAGTGACCAGTGCTTCTCACCCTGCTAGCAACAACGTGAAGGGTACTAGTGACCAGTGCTTCTCACCCTGCTAGCACCAACATGGAGGGTACTAGTGACCAGTGCTTCTCTCCCTGATAGCACCAAAATGGAGGGTACTAGTTACCACTGTTTCCCTCCCTGCTAGCACCAACATGGAGGGTACTAGTTACCACTGCTTCCTCCCTGCTAGCACCAACAGTGCTTCTTCCCTGCTGGCACCAACGTTGGGGGTGCTAGTGACCAGTGTTTCTCTCCCTGCTAGCACCAACATGGAGGGTACTAGTTACCACTGCTTTCTTCCCTGCTTGCACCAACATGGAGGGTACTAGTTACCACTGCTTCCCTCCCTGCAAGCACCAACATGGAGGGTACTAGTTATCACTGCTTCCCTCCCTGCTAGCACCAACATGGAGGGTACTAGTGACCAGTTCTTCTCTCCCTGCTATCACAAACATGGAGGGTACTAGTGACCAGTGCTTCTCTCCCTGCTATCACCAACATGGAGGGTACTAGTTACCACTGCTTTCTTCCCTGCTAGCACCAACATGGAGGGAATGTTTTCTAGCCTAACTAGTCCTGCTTCCTCCTGCTAGCATCAATTACTGTTACAAGACACTGGAGTAAGACCATCCTCCACTAGCCAATGACATTGAAAACGTAAGATAACAGCAGAAATCAGAAATATTGCCGGAATAAGTATAGTTTTCAAAAGCTAATTGAGTGCTACTTCTTTAATGCCAGATCAACTAAGCTGTGATAGATAGGCCAGTGCACCAGCTGCAACAGCCTGATTGAACAAGAATCAGCAGAAATGCTTGCCAGGCCGGGCTGCTAGGTAGAAACCTCAAAATATTTCACTGGTATATCACAGGTATACCCTTTGAAATCATGACGGAGTATCAGATTTATCGATTTTGACCTTAGGGAGCTGTATTTTTTTGGCGATCACGTGACTCAGTCATTCCAGGTACATTCAGTGTAATCAGTATTTCATTGGTTTAACAAGAGATTTTATTGTCATTACTGCATATTAAGTTTGGCAGTGAACAAGGATCATCTAGCATTCAAATTTCTGTTATGAAAGTTTCCCATACAAGGAGAGCACACGATTAAGGACGGTGTTTATGCACCTTCGCAAATTTTCCAGTTCATGGCTTAGAATGATTTTCAGCTGGTGTGAATGATGAGGAATTAGCTGCTTGACATTCACTGAAGAGCATCTACCACAGGTTTCTTGGTAGAACAGAGAAATTTAAAAGACAAAAACACA
The DNA here is from genome assembly GCA_009830355.1 of Cherax destructor. NCBI lineage: Eukaryota > Metazoa > Arthropoda > Malacostraca > Decapoda > Parastacidae > Cherax > Cherax destructor. The sequence continues at coordinate 56,057 of WNWK01011195.1, forward strand.
AACACTTTAGGACACCTTATACTGGATACGTTTCGGTGCTGGTACTCGGTAGCTCCTGGACCTTGAGACTTGGAAGACCAGACAATGGAGCTAGAAACTTGAAGAACACAAAACAAAGTTGAAAATATCGAAAGCCAGTAGACAGGTTTTAAGGAAGAGAGAATCTTCACTGGAGTTGTGTTCAGGTCAAATTGCTGACAGTTGTAGTGTGGCATGTGGGGTTAGTTTCTATTGGCTGTAGTTGTTAAATGAGGACAGTGTAAGTGAGGCATGCTAGTGTATGCAACTTATTCTTAGAATCGGGACCGAGAACACAGATAGTCGAAAACTATGATCACCTCTGTGAGTAAAATGAGTGAGGTAATCATTATTTGTTGCTTTGTAAAGAACCTGACAGACACAGTGGTATAGAAGCATTCTTAACTGCTCTTCCAATACATAAAACAAAGGGCTGACAATTGTTTCAACAACTCAGCACAATATATGTATACCGACAATATGAAAATTAAGACACATGTGCAACATCTGGGTATCTTTATTGTAGACGTTTCTGCCTCCAGTGGCTTTATCAATACAATTTAGGACATACTTGAAGACAGTAGACTTATACAAACATGAGGTAATCAGTCCTTCAGCCTTGGAGGTGGTGTGAAGAGCACCGTACGGTGCTCTTCTTAAACGTGAGAGCTTCTGACATTATCACTCCCAGGTCTCTCACATATAACTTAATTTTCTAATGAGTGGCATGAGTTTGTTTTACACTCCGATCTGTTTTTTTATTTCCTCCATTCTTCCGTGACGTAGCAACATAAATTTGTCTCAGTTGAACTCGGCCTACATAGCCAGTAAAGCATTTAAATTACTGGGAACGACTTCAAGTCTTGAACATGTACTCATTGGAGCGGAGGAGAAAGAGATACATAATAATATATACAAGGAAAGTACTTGAGGGCCTGGTCCCAAATTTGCACACTACCATAACAACATACTGAAGTAAGACATGTGGGAGAAAGTGACAAATAAACCCAGTGAGGAGCAGGGGTGCGGTGGGCACAATAAAGGAACACTGTATCAACATTCGTGGCCCCAGATATCAGAAACACGGCTGGAACAAGTGTAGAAGCCTTCAAGAGAAAACTGGACAAGTATATTCACCAGGTGACAGATCAACCAGGCGGTGATGGATATGAGGGGCATCGGGCCTCTAGCAGCAACAGCCTGGTTGACCAGGCAAGCACCAGATGAGCCTGGGCCATGGCAAGGTAACACATATTAATGCCAATTTCCCACTGGAAGACTTGTTTTATATCAGCTTGGAGGCTCGCTGTGTCTTCTATGGATGTCACTATTATACACACTTTATTATCGTCTGAAAAAGATGATACAATGCAGTGACTGATGTGTCAGTGTGTCAGAAGTGAGACTGAGGAAGAGAAGTGGGGCGAGTACCTTGCCTTGGGGAGCACAACTCTTCACTGTACCAGGCCATGATTCACTCTGATTGCAATTGATCTTCGGGATCTATTTGTTCAGAAGTTAAGTGTCCATCTACCCACCTTCCCAGTTATTCATTTTCCACGCATTTTAAGTGTGCAGTTAGCCAATGTTGAGAGGCTTTTGCAAAGTCAATGTATATATCATTTATATTTTGCTTGTTTTCAGTGCTTCGAAGACCATACATAGTTTTAAGAATATATATGATAGGGCTCACTCAGCCAAGAGAAACTGAACCCAGTACTGGCCAGCGGAAAGGCGGAGCCAGGAGCTGAGACTCGACCCCTGAAATTACAATTAGGTAAATATGAAACCAAACACACACACACACACACACACACAAACACAGACAGAGACAGAATGTTCCAGAGATGGGACACAGCAACAAGGGGGCACAGCTGGAAGTTGAAGACTCGGATGAATCACAGGGATGTTAGGAAGTATTTCTTCAGTCGCAGAGTGGTCAGGAAGTGGAATAGCTTGGGAAGCGATGTAGTGGAGGCAGGATCCATTCATAGCTTTAAGAAGAGGTATGATAAGGCTCATGGCGATTGGAAAGAGACCCAGTAGCGGCCAGTGAAGAGGCGGGGCCAGGAGCTATGACTCGACCCCTGCAACCACAACTAGGTGAGTACACACACACACACACACATATACACACACAGGGGTCAGTCCTAGGACCGGTGTTGTTTCTGGTATTTGTGAACGACATGAAGGAAGGAATAGACTCCGAAGTGTCCCTGTTTGCAGATGATGTGAAGTTGATGAGAAGAATTCAATCGGACGAGGACCAGGCAGAACTACAAAGAGATCTGGACAGGCTGCAAGCCTGGTCCAGAAACTGACTTCTGGAGTTCAACCCCACCAAGTGCAAAGTCATGAAGATTGGGGAAGGGCAAAGAAGACCGCAGACGAAGTACAGTCTAGGGGCCAGAGACTACAAATCTCACTCCAGGAAAAGGATCTTGGGGTGAGTATAACACCAGGCACATCTCCTGAGGCGCACATCAATAAATAACTGCTGCAGCATATGGGCGCCTAGCAAACCTAAGAACAGCATTCCGACATCTTAATACGAAATCATTCAGGACCCTGTACACTGTGTATGTTAGGCCCATGTTGGAGTATGCAACACCAGTTTGGAACCCACACCTAGCCAAGCATGTAAGGAAACAAAAAAAAGTGCAGAAGTTTGCCCCAAGACTAGTCCCGGAGCTAAGGGGTATGTCCTACGATTAGAGGTTAAGGGAAATCGACCTGACGACACTGGAGGACAGGAGAGATAGGGGGGATATGATAACGATATATAAAATACTGAGAGGAATCGACAAGGTGGACAGAGACAGAATGTTCCAGAGATGGGACACAGCAACAAAGGGTCACAGCTGGAAGTTGAAGATCCAGATGAATCACAGGGATGTTAGGAAGTATTCCTTCAGTCACAGAGTTGTCAGGAAGTGGAATAGTCTAGGAAGTGATGTAGTGGAGGCAGGATCCATACATAGCTTTAAGAAGAGGTATGATAAAGCTCATGGAGCAGGAAGAGTGATCTAGTAGCGACAAACTCTCTCTGCACGTACTCTTGCATGTACAGAATGCTTATGGTAATAACTAATAACTGCTACACATTACAGCAGCACTGCAGACGCGCTCATTTGTTTGAGATGTGCAAACTACAAATGTACACTACAAATGTACATGTGTGCTTACAACAAGTGCACATGAGCAGTGTTAATACATAACATTACTTACGTACACACGTTATGTCAACATGTGTGCACTATGGAAGTTCACACTTAACATTATCACGCGCCTCCCTCACACACATATTACAAGGCGTTGATATGTACACTCCAGCCTCTGATGCCTCATATGTGTACACTAGTAAAGTACATTTGATAAAATATTTAGAGTAGGGATAGGTACGGGAGTGTACTTCTCTAAGTCTGTACATGTGCGCTCTCTCTCTCTCTCTCTCTCTCTCTCTCTCTCTCTCTCTCTCTCTCTCTCTCTCTCTCTCTCTCTCTCTCTCTCTCTCTCTCTCACACACACACACACACACACACACAGAGGGACTTATTTTATTGCTAAATTAAGGTAGGATTCCACACTTAACTGCTACACCAAACACACACACACACACACACACACACACACACACACACACACACACACACTCACAGTATAATTTCTAGTAGAAAAGGGCGAGCAGACAGGTGAAACATAGAATACATTAACTGGTAGGTCAGGTGTGTCAGGTCAGGCCAGGTAGAGGAGCACTGTAGACAACGTGTTACTCGTAGACCCCACATACACACTTATACACCATAACACACAATTTCACCACTACTTTTCACACAATAAATCCACACACATATAGTTCCACACACACACACACATACACAAACACATACAGGCCCATAACACACAACTTCACCACTACTATTCACACAGTTAACCCACACATACACACACATACATACAGATGAGTCAAAGGGATGTCAGGAAACATTTCTTCAGCCACAGAGTAGTCAGGAAGTGGAATGGACTAGAGAATGATATAGTGGAGGCAGGAACCATACATAGTTTTAAGACAAGGTATGATAAAGCTCATGGAGCAGGGAGAGCAGAGACCCAGTAGCAGACAGCGAAGAGGCGGGGCCAGGAGCTGAGTCTCGACCCCTGCAACCACAATTAGGTGAGTACAATTAGGTGAGTACACACACATCCATACACACACATACATACATACACACACATACATAAATACAAATACATACACACACATACATACACATTCACACACACACACAAACAAAACTAACACACACACACAAACAAAAATAACACACACACACAAACAAAACTAACACACACACACACACACACACACACACACATACAGGCCCACACATACAGATCTGTTTGACTCGATAAAGCCCACTGCGTGGGCGACTTAACCAGTGGTGGACCTGACTTAACTCAGTGGTGGACCTGACTTAACTCAGTGAAGACGTGTCTTGTGTGTTCTCTGGGAATCTGAACAAGATGTCCTCTCTTGAGCTACTCTACCAGCAGCTGAAGGAAGAACTGAGGGTAGCTAAGCTTGAGATACAGTGACTGACTGAGGAAAACAAGAGGATTCGTAGTAATCCTCCTGTTGAGAATCCTCAAGCCAAGAAAGGAACCTGGACAGTGGCTGGAATGCAGGGGACAAAGTTAAGGATCAAGAGGACGGGTGGAGAGGTAGAAACAATGAAGACCCAGGAGAATGTTGTGGAAACATCGAACCCATTCTCCGTGCTACCCGATGAATGTGAATCGACTACTTGGATCATCACCACGAGCGACACAAAGGAAGGTAAGAACATTGTTCTTGTTGGGGATATTCAGATTAGGTACATGGATAGGGCCTTCTGCTTGAAAGATAGAAGTGCTGGGATGGAGGATATTGTTAGCCGTCTGGACGACATCATGAGAGATAATGTGAATGGGAATGGTAATGCTGGAGGCAACGATGTTGGCAGACGTAGGAGTGATTACCTGACTAGCAGGTATAGGTCAGCAATAGACATAATTAGGAAGAAGGGTGGGAACCCTGTCATATGTGGTATTTTGCCAAGGAGAGGAGTTGGAAATGAATGGCTGTCCAGGCCAATTGGTGTCAATTGCTGGCTGGACAAATACTGTAAGGAAAATGCGGTAACATTCATTGACAACTGGGACCTCTTCTATGGCAGAAATGACATGTATGCCAGGGATGGGGTTCACTTATCCAGGTCTGGGATGGGGGCACTGGCAACTGCAGTGGAGGGAGCTGTTAGGGCTTTAAACTAGAAAAAGTTAGTGGTATGGGTTTTGGGGGATAAACAGTTAAATCCCAGTGTAGTAATATTATGAGTTTTAGGGGAACTAGTAATAGGCAGAATAAGGTGGATACTGGAATGCCAATGGCACTTGGTGACAAGGACAATAATAGGTATAGTGGAAAAACAGAAATGAGCAGGAAGGGTAAAGAGAAAGGAGGGTCTTTAAAAGTATATTACACCAATAGTCGTAGTGCTAGGAATAAGATGGACGAGTTGAGATTAGTTGCAAGTACGGGTAATATTGATGTTTTTGCAATAACTGAGATATGCCTGCTGAATGTCACATCCAGGGTTTTAAATTGTTCCAAGTAGACAGAAGTATCGGGAACGGGGGTGGGGTGGCACTCTATGTCCGTGATAATTTAAATTATTGCATAAAAACGGGTATAAAGTCTGAAATAATACATACAGAGTCTGTCTGGATAGAATTTTCAGAAGGGTGTGAAAATTTGATTTTAGGCGTGATATATCGTCCTCCAAACTTAGATAGGGAATAAGGGAGACTACTTTGGGAAGAAATTGTTAAGGCCACAAGGCACGATAACGTAGTAATTCTAGGGGACTTTAACTTTAGTCAGATTGATTGGAATTTCTTGACAGGGAATTTAAAATCTAACGACCTTTTAGAGGTAGTTCAGGATTGTTTTTTGAAGCAGTTTGTGACAACCTACAAGGGGAAATAACCTACTTGACTTGATTCTGGCAAACAAGGAATCCCTTGTTAATAATTTAGAAATTACAGATTAACTCGGCACAAGCGACCACAAGTCAATTACCTTTAGCATTGAATGGTTGTATGATAGTAGGGATAATTCAGTAACAGTCCCAGATTATAATGGGCTTAGAGAACACTTATCAACTGTGTACTGGGGTAACAAAGAGAGCTATCAATATGACAGTTTTCTTAACACTATACAGGCTGCCCAAAGAACATTTATTTCATATAAAGAAATTAGATCAAGTAGAAATGACCCAAAATGGATGCATAATAGGCTCAAATATCTTTTAGGGCAGAAGAAAGGAATTTATAGGCGCAAAAATAGAGGTGAGGGTCATCTTATAAATCAGTATACCGACATTAAGCGGGACGTTAAAAGGGGGATAAGAAAAGCTAAACGGGACTATGAAATTAAAGTTGCTAGGGATTCAAAAACTAACCCAAAAAGTTTTTTAGAGGTTTATAGAACAAAAGTTAGGGATAAGATAGGTCCCCTTAAAAATAACTCTGGGTATCTTACTGACAAGGAGAATGATATGTGCTCTATTTTTAATAAATATTTTCTCTCGGTTTTCACACAGGAAAACACTAATAATATTCCAATAATTAATTTTTATAGTGTCCCTGAAGAAGATAAATTATGTAATATCACAGTCACTAGCGAAATGGTTATGAAACAAGTAGATCGACTGAAACAAAATAAATCGCCGGGTCCTGATGAGCTTTTTGTGCAAAATGGAACTCTGTGAACCAATATCTAACATTTTTAATTTATCTCTTCAAACAGGTGTAGTGCCTGATATGTGGAAGATGGCTAATGTAATTCCTATTTTTATAGCAGGGGACAAGTCACTACCGTCAAATTACCGCCCAATGAGCCTGACCTCAATTGTAGGCAAATTACTAGAGTCAATTATAGCTGATATTATTAGAAGCCATCTAGATAACCATAATTTGATTAATGATACTCAGCATGGATTCATGAGGGGGCGTTCCTGCCTATCTAATTTATTAACCTTCTTTAGAAAAGCTTTTGAGGCTGTTGATGACGATAAAGAATTCGATATTGCTTATTTAGATTTTAGTAAGGCTTTTGATAGAGTACCGCACCAGAGACTGTTAAAGAAAGTGGCAGCTCATGGCATTGGGGGAAAAGTGCTGTCATGGATCGAGTCATGGCTCACTAATAGGAAGCAGAGAGTGTGCATAAATGGGGTTAAATCCGAGTGGGGATCTGTAACAAGTGGTGTTCCACAGGGATCAGTCTTAGGCCCGTTGTTGTTTATAATATATATCAATGACTTTGATGAGGGAATTACTAGTGATATGAGCAAACTCGCCGATGACACGAAGATAGGTAGGATAATTGATTCAAACGTAGATGCCAGGGAACTTTAGGAGGATTTAGACAGACTCAATTCGTGGTCAGAAAAGTGGCAGATGCAGTTCAATGTAGATAAATGCAAGGTTCTGAAGCTTGGGAGTGTCCATAACCCAAGCACATATAAGTTAAATAACGTAGAACTTAGCCATACAGATTGCGGAAAGGACTTGGGGGTTATGGTAAGCAGCAACCTTAAACCAAGACAGCAATGCCTAAGCGTACGTAATAAGGCAAACAGATTACTGGGATTTATATCAAGAAGTGTAAGCAACAGAAGTCCAGAGGTTATATTACAGCTTTATACATCGTTATTAAGGCCTCGCCTAGATTACGCAGCTCAGTTTTGGTCTCCATATTACAGAATGGATATTAATTCGTTAGAAAACATTCAGCGTATAATGACTAAATTAATACATATCATTAGAAATCTTCCGTATGAAGAAAGATTGAAGACCCTAAACTTACATTCACTGGTAAGACGAAGAATGAGGGGAGACATGATCGAGGTATACAAGTGGAAAATAGGTATTATCAAAGGGGATATAATTAAGGTCTTGAGGATATCTCTCCAAGAGAGAACCCGCAATAATGGATTCAAATTAGATAAGTTTAGATTTAGAAAGGATATAGGAAAGTATTGGTTTGGAAATAGGGTATTTGATGAGTGGAACAGTCTGCCTAGTAGGGTTATTGAAGCAAGGACCTTGGGTAGTTTCAAATTTAGGTTGGATAAATTCATGAGTAGCATTGAAAATTGGGTTGAACAAATATTCTGTTAGTGGGATGGAATGTGAAGAACTTGCCTAGTATGGGCCAACAGGCCTGCTGCAGTGATCCTCCTCTCTTATGTTCTTATGTTCACACAGACTCTTTCCCCCTGCTTCCTCCCCTACCTCTCCCCACTCCCTTCCCTGAACCCTCCCTCTACCACCCTCCTTCTCCCCCTTTCCCTCTCATATTCTCTCTCTCCACCCCTCCCCCACTCTCTCCTCATATTCCCCCTCACCACCTGTCTTCCATTTCCCAATTGTCTCCAGTTTCTCCTCTCCCTCCCTCCCACCTCTCTTCCATTTCCCCACTGTCTCCTGTTTCTCCTCTCCCTCCCTCTACCCTCACACAAACACTCAGGCAATCAGACCACAAAACAACCACACAGAAATTCATAGTTTTTCACTCTGTGGCATCTTAAAAAAAAATGGGGTCCCAGAGAGCAGGACAGAAAACTAAGGGACTGGAGGATGAGTCTGCGAAGGAAGATTGGGCAGCAGAGCTTATGAAAAGGGAACATGAGTGGGGAAGGAAACTAGAGGAGCTTAGCATGAAAATGGAGGAGATGATAGCTGCAGAAAGCAAGAAAATGGAGGAGAGGATAGCTGCAAAAAGCAAGATAATGGAGGAGAGGATAGCTGCAGAAAGCAAGAAAATGGAGGAGACGATAGCTGCAGAAAGCAGGAAGTGGGAGAAGCAAGTCACAACAGCAGAGGCTAAGATACAAAGATTAGAAGAGGAGCTGAAAAATTTGAAACAGCCTAAAGAACTAAAAAGCAATGTGGACATGGTATCAGAAACTGCTACCTCAGTCACAAAGAAGAGGACTGTAGAGAACGGAGTGAAACTGTATGCAGAGGCTATACCAGACCATCGTGGAGCCCGAGAGAAAGAGAGGATCACATCAGGAACAATCGAGGGGAGTGTAGTAAAAGGGAGAGCTAAGCTATACGTAGAAGCCCTAACAGACCACAGCAGTGCACAGGGAAAGTTAAGAAGGGAAAGCAACAAGCCACTGGGCCAAGGGATAACAGACAGTGAAGAGATTGAAGAAACAATAGCTGCAATGGAGGCAACTAAATCTAATCATGGGTTACATAGGGATAGGCAGTGGGAGAATGAAAGAGAGAGATCAGTCTTTGTTTATGGGCTCCAGGAAGCTGAAGGGAAAACTTACGAAGCAAGAAGACAAGGGGAGAAAAACGCAATTGAAAACATCATGAAAGCAATAGGAGAAGATGACATGACCCAGCTGGCAAAATTTCTGAGAATAGGGGGGTTAGCAAGAGGAAGAATCCGGCCAGTCAAAGTGATTTTCAAGGCAGAATTGACTCGAAACAGGATCCTGCAGGATATATCAGAGTACTGGAGGGTGTATCTCGACCAAGACAGAACACGAGAAGAAAGACAGAAACTGAAAGAGAGGGTACAGAGACAAAAGAAGGAAAGAGCGATGGACAGGAGAACGCAGACTCAGGAGGAAGCCCAAATACAATCACCTTCAGATGTCCC